>JAGDQP010024756.1:3209-27598 GCA_022664845.1 Lepisma saccharinum
TTCTGGCACAAGGACTAACATCGTAGTAATTATCTTTTGTGACTCGAAGGAAGCTGGAAAGTTTTTCATGTAAATCAGGAATTAATACGTTAATTTACAACTTCTACAAGTAACGGTATTTTAGGTATGTTTTGGTAATACCGTTGTATTCTTGGAGCGGTTACTTTCATAGTTAATTGAATAACGCAGGGTTAGCAGGTACCTGGAAAAGTCAGGGAACTTAATTTTGGTCAGGGAAAACCTGGAGTGCCTGGGAAAAGTCAAGGAATTTAGTTGTTAATAGTACGAAAAATCAATAACATTATTATTTTTACTTCTCTGCTTTTGACCATGCAAAGCGTCGTGAGTATGCTTTTCTTTTACGACTAAAGTCCCTAGCATGAAGGACTCGAAGAACTTAAGGCGACCAATTGAACTTGGTTTTACCAGTCTTACTTTTTGTGAACTTAGTGACAATATTAATGCTATCCTCCTATCCTGTGAATACTCTCAATCTCTAGTTGATTGTTATGAGTGAAGAAGGGGGAAGATTGAGTAGATAATAGAGGGAGCTTATATCAGAGAAGTTTAAAAAACTTTTTCTCTCTCAGATTTCATGTTTGTTTGATGCGCTTGCCAGCTTAAATTTTTTAACTTTGTGTTAGAATTATGAAAATAATTACATATAAAACCAGTTAATAGGAGCATGAAATCAGTTTTTAGCAAGTTACTGAAAAGTATTCAACTCTTGAATATGTACGTTTAGATATGTAAGCTGAGCTGCAAACGTTATAATAAGCTATTTTATTAATTTTCTTTTTCTTTTAAGGCCTATTTTTTTTTATAAGATTTATATTTTATTTGATTGATTGACTTTTTTGTGTTAGTATTTGATTTGACTTTGGATATTATTTAAGTGTATTTTAGCTTCTAAGATTAAGATATCTTAAGTTGTATAAAAAAGCTAAAAGTTGTATAAAAAAAGCTAAAATACACAGAAATGCAGAGGGTGGATGTTGTGGTGGCCCTTTCTGGGTATTTTTTCTTTTTTTATATACAACTTTTAGCTAACAAAGATTTCCTAATCTTAGAAGCTAAAATATACACTAGAAACTCAAGAAATTCAACCTGAAAATGTGCTTTACAGACCTGGAAAACCTGGAAAAGTGAAAATATAAAATCCCTGGTAACCCTGATAACGAAAATGGCTTCCTACAATTCTGATTTGAATGAGATAAAATGCAAGGAGGTATTAGTACTTCGATACCATTAGTATTTTTTTGCAGTCAGTATCACTCGAACAGATTTCATATCTGTTAAATAAATTTTAGTTTACATGTTCGTAAAACTTGTATCTTATTCTCAGAAATCATAATCTGAGTTAAAAATAATTCTCTACCTTGTTTCGGAAAGGCTTAAGATTCGCCTTCCAGCCTGTCTCATTTTGCATGAATGTACTAAGGTTATCCTGAAAATACATCTCCTCCTTTATAATACGTTTATTTGTAGCAATAATAATAATACGAAACTTGATGGCAGAATATTTCAAAATGTTGTGAACAATCCAAGCTTATTCAAAGTATTGTATATTATTTTATATACACTTCCACCATATTTGAACCCATTGCTAAAATCATTTTTTTTTGGGTGGGGGGGAGAAGTATGTTTACCGTCTCACCCACAACTTCACAGTCAGTTTAACGTCTTCCATGTCATCGAAATGCTCTCCACGAAGAGTATTTCTCAAAGGGGCAAATAAGTAAAAGTCGGATGGATCCAAATCTGGGCTGTAGGTTGGACTGGGGCATCACAGTCAAACCTTTTGGCAATAGTTTGTACAGTCTCCACTGCGGCGTGGAGGCGTGCATTATAACGGTGTAACAAAACACCATCAAGTGGAATGTCACGTCTTTTCTTCTGGTTGCTTCCTTTAGCTTCAGTATTGTTTCCATAGCAACATAACCACAATGAACTGCATTACACAACTCCTGGACAGTCACATGACGATCGGTTTTAATGAGGTCATTCACCCATTGTCTGTTCATGTCTGTCACTGCACTTGTAGATTTCAAGTTCGTTTGTTTTTCAGCTACTAAACTCTTTGCCTCTCGACGCCTCTTCAACCACCTTCGGACACTGCTGATGTCGATAGTGACATCTCCGTACACCGCCAGGAGTTTTCTGTGTATCTCTGCAGCTGGCATCGCTCTTTTTCCAGAGTTGCAATCACTACTTGTTGTTTCTGTCAGTTACGTTATGTACTTGGGAATTTGAAAGTAAAATATTCTCTATTTTTGTATCATATTATAGTACATGCCATTATAATTTTATTAAAATCAGTTAAAACTTTCAAAAGTTATGAAGGAGGAGGCATTATTTTTAGAAAGACCTTTGTACTATTTAGAGTACTACAACACTTCTGTAAGGTTGGCTCTCGAGGAAGAATTTAGATAACTATGTACGCTAGTTTTGAAGAAAGCCGAAGACGAAAAAATATCACCGATAAAACACGAGCAAAAGAAAAAGAAAACACACACACACACACAAAAAGGGGAGAGGATACAAGATATGTTGTGACCAACCGAAAATGGGTCACTGCATTGTGTAGTCAATCAGTCATTGCTTAGATATTCAGGTAGCTAAACGGAGATCTGGGAAGAACATGGAACAGTAAATAAAATCACAGCATTCAACGTCAACATTGGAAGATCCCGAGCAAACGCCCGTCGTGACGCTGGTCTTTGTCTCACTAGGCAAACCGGAATAGTACCTAAATACTGTGCCCGTCTTTATTCACCAAGAAGAGCATTTTCTGTAAATCGATGAGGAAAGGCTTGAGTAAATATTTTACATGGTGTACAGTGTTGTATGAAGCCGAAACTGCGAAAAATGCTCGAATGTGTGCGTAACGAGTGAGTCTCGTTACCATGGAGACGGTAAAGAGTTTAATATTCTAATAGGCTAAGGTTACTTCCTTATATAATCATGCGAAGTTTGTAATCGGATCCAATCATTCATATGCAAATGCTCGAATATGTAATAAAGGAATTTATCATGACAGCGGTAAGATGAACTTCTAATGTTCATCTTAGACATGGAAGATGGAAGGAATAGGAGTAAGAGGATAAAATTGCGGCGTCTCCTTTCAAGTGACAGCTCAGCCACCAGAGGGGTATTTTGTGAAAATTTCAGATTTTTTGATTGTCCTTTTTGAGATATACCTGTTTGCAAATCGGCAATTTTGGACAAATTGCGATATTTGAAGGGCCCGTATAACCTAAAGGAGGCATTTAAAAGGTACCAAAATTTTCTTAAGTCTTGTTCTCTATTATATCTTTAAAGGGGGAAAAAACATTAAAGTTGTTTTTTTAATCCCTTCTTTGAAAAAAAAATCCCTAAAGTCTTCAATTTATTCTAATCGAAACATTTTTCTAGTTAAGTTTTAGGTTATTTCCTTAAAACTTAACACATTTTTGTTCTAAACATGATTTGTAGATGGTTTTTATTTCAAGTTGATATATAAATAAATATATACATAAATAAATAAATAATAATAAATAAAAAAGTTAAATAACTTATCGCTAACCTCCAAAAACGGCTGATCCTTATAAACCAAATGGCTGCTAGAATCCGTAGTGGTAATTTTTTTTAAAAAAAAGTCATTTCTTACTCCCATATACATACATAAACAGAAAATGCATGTGTAAAAATAAAATAAAACATGTCAGCAAAAAAATATTTTTTTTATTGGTTGATTTCGTATGGATTGACCCGTATGACAAGTATATCAGCAAAGCAGACTCTAGGAAAGGAAAATGCCGCAAAGTGGAAGAGAATGTTGTGACATCAAACGGGAAGAATTGAAATCTGGAATTGCATTTTGTGCGGTGAATCATAGTTCTATGTTCGCAACAGGAGTGAAGTGTAGTATAAAGATACTAGATGTTAAATGCAGGATGTCCCTGAAATGGTTGTACAAACTTCGGGAGGTGATTACTTATATCAAACCAAGAAAAAAAGTTCCTTTCAAGAAATTCCGAAATCTGATTAGTTTCGGAGCTACAGGCATTCAAAGTTTTGGTGGCATCGTCACAAATTACGTCATATCTCAACAAGTAATGACATAAGCGGTGTATGCTTAACAAATCACAGTCGAAGTAGTTCGTAACTTTGAGCGCCTGTATCTGCGAAACTATGCATAATTTTGAATCTCTTCAAAGGAACTCTTTTCTTGTTTTGATGTAAATAATAAACTCCCGAACTTTGCACCATTATTTCGGGGACACCCTATATAACACATGAAGGTATGCTCCATTTATGCAGTTAACATACCTAGAAAACAATAATCAAAATGCAACATAACTTAAAAAACATCTGGTTAACGTACGAAACAATGTTGAGGTGAAACTGGAATGTATATATATTCAAAAGTGGGAAATGGACATAAGTTATTCGTACTGTAAAATATGAGTTTGATTAGTTTTAACTCAGGATTCATTACCGTAGAATGGGATAACTTTGTCAGCCCTGGGTCAGTGTTACACTTCGATATTCGCCATTACAGCCTCATACACAGTCCCTTCCAGGGCGGTAGTCATAAAAATATGGGAGAATATTTTTCGTTTATTAAATAGGTATGATATTGTGTATTTTGCCGCCCAAGTTATCCCTATCTACGGTATTTCAGGTTTTTGTAGCTTTTTCTTTCATAGTAACAATACAGCTGAGATAGAACAAAGAAGTAGACTGTGGATGATAACTACGGTAATAACAGATTTTGATTTTTTTTTTTTTCCTCAGGGGTGACCCAGCTCCAAATTTGCCAGTTGATATGCGACCTTTGCCAAAGGAACCTGAAGGAGAAGAAAAGAAGAAGAAAACTTTAAAGGGAAAAATGAATAAAAAGCAGAAGGATAGTGAGAAACCTAACATTTCTTATCCAACTAACTTTGAACATACCGTTCACGTTGGATTTGATGCCGTAACGGGCGAATTTACCGTAAGTGTGTCTCATTTATCATATTTTATATTAGAGAAACGATAGAAGATAGATACTGTGGTAGAATTCCCGATCATACGCTGTCATGTTTTAAATTTCCATTTGAGTTTTGTTTGTGTTTCCCAGTTTTGTCGTAATATTTTGCGTTCGGGAATTTATTTGCTTGGTATTTGTTCGTGTGTTAGTTAATCGTATTTAATTACGGCGTATTATTTTTTGTATCATGATAATATATACTGTTTTTTAACTGTGATATTGGTTATGTGTTGACATTTAAGTATTTATAATATGTGTTCGTTCAGAAGAGGAATGCGTACAATATACTTGTGCAGATTGGTTCTACAGTGTAGAAGTAAGATCGTATTGTACGATAGTTTTTGAGTCGTAGTACTTGTTACTAGTACGTTTCTGTGAAGTAGACACCTTACAAGTCATGAATGTTTCCTTTAATATTTAAGTAAAATGTAATTGGACCTAATGCTGAAAATTCCTCTGTGTTACTTCTCTTATTTTGTTTAAGTAGGATATGAGTTTTTTTTTTTTTTTCAATCTACTTGACATTACGTCTAGATTTTGGTAGATTCGGAATGATGCTTATTAAAATTTAAGAGGACAAGATGAAGAGGTCACGTGACGGAAGGTCCTTGAAAGTTGTTGCAATGATAGTTTACTTCCATTTTGGACTTAAAAATCAACTGAAAGAAGTATTAGGTTGTCTTAAAAGTGCGAATACTCGCATTTACTTCATATTTTTATGAAGACTACGTTGTGATCCTGAGTAATTGTAGTTTTTATATAAAAGAGATTTTGCCATCGGTTAACTAAACCTATGTGAACATAAATGAGGTATTTAAAATAGTGCGCTATGAATCTAATTGATGTCAGCAAATCGTACACTTATTTTGTTCGTATTTCTCCTGTGGATCAGTGCTTAAAACTGCATAATATCTAAATCACAGTTTGTTTTTATTACTGTAACGAAAAGTGGCTCATTTTATATATGGTTTACAGCTTTGGAAAGCGAATTGCATCGGAACTTTTATATAATTGGTCAGTATTGGTGATAACCATTTATAAACAAGAAAATATCATTATTTTAATTCGAAAGTAAGTTTGTAAAAAACTAATTTTATCGTATCAATCTATGCTTAAATTCTACTCATCAGCGTGGATGCTAATCTGCATTCTAGCCATCGATAGAACATTTTATACGATGCTGAATCTCCAAGCGAACGTTGGTGATTTAGACCAGTTTGAGACTAGCTTCGGGTTTGAGACCGAACAATAGCTTTGTTGAATTTCTTCGTTTTATTTACGTTTGCTTGAAGTTCCTGTGTTTTACTTTCATCTGATTAAGATTTCTACATATTCAATGTGTGTATTCCTTTGTATTGTTTGTGTGTCAATAAAAATGGATACGAGATTACGTTGCTTGTAAGATTTCAATGAAAATGATTTAGTTGTAAAAAGAAGTGTGTCTAAAGCAGTTATGGGAGATTCGCAATACGTCGCTGGACTCTCATATAAAGTTTGTTGCTCTCAGTGACATTACTTCGAAATATATTACGCTCTAGATTAAAGAAAGAATCAATGTGAGAGTTGAATGCTTGGGATGTACTTTTCCAGTCACATATGTTAAAATGGTGTTAACAGTCGTACATTTTTTATCTATATCGAAATCTCATCAGAATTTCTTACATAGCGTGCAATGCGAGAACTGTGGGATTTGCAGCGTGAACGTCCGAAAGAACTACTACTTTGGTTGAAATGCACTTTGTTTAAAACCACTAGTAAACAAATGAAGTTAAAATTCTTCTTTGTTGAAATATTTTTGAAAACAATATAAAAACTTAGATCCTTGCGATTTACATGGGACTAAGATTATGGCATAGTGTGTGATTATTGTAGCTCCTACTAGCTTTTTCCAAAGACTTCCGGCTAACATTAAATTTATACGAACTTTCGACTGGTTCATAATTGTAGTATGAAATTGTAGGATTTGCTTTAGCAGGTCCCGTAAATAGAAATTAAACTAGTTTTATATATTTCAGTACTGACAGTATAGTTCGTTTCTCTAAGTATAGGCGCTGTTATTGAAATTAGATTGTAATTTGAAGTATTCCATACGATGATTTGTATGAAAATAAATTTACTTAACTTAGCTGGATTATTTCTGTATACATAGTGAAGGCTAGTACAGTAACCTTGATATTGCTTTAAGTAGATTAGTGATCCTGTTCTGAGCTGTGTGAGTTGGTGGTGCAGTTTGTGTGATAGTGTTCGTACTTTAGGTAATATATTAGAAGTATTTCGTGTGAAATAAGCCATTTTTTAGTACTTTATTTCTTATTTCTTCTTAATTGGCCTTTTATGACACTTTTTATTGCATACCTTCATTTTTCCTTTTCCATTATTAGTCACTTCTGCCAAGCATATATCTTGTGATATCTTTTGCTCGTTCTTCTGCATTTATCTTGAAATACTTGTTTCTTTCATTTCAAGCTGCCGTTAAAAGTAAGTAATAGGAAACTTGTTAATTTATTATTTACATTTCTCAGTTGTGGTCGTTTTTTTGTGCGTGCTGTTGTACAGTTTTTCTTCGTTATTATTGTTTCTGCCTTTTACATACAGTTTTGGTACAACAATATATATATATATATATATTTGATTTTAGACATGGTTGAAAGTAGAGTATGAAATGAAAGTAGAATTTTGTGTTTGTGATGTAAATATAGATACGTTAAGGTCTTGTGTAGCGTTATGTTATGGAAAGTTAGTGTTGTTCAGTGTACTGTATATTTTAGAATAAGGTTACATGTAATTGAATCAAAACTAAAACCGTTCCAAAAAAGGGGTTTTAAAAC
Source organism: Lepisma saccharinum (assembly GCA_022664845.1). Classification (NCBI taxonomy): domain Eukaryota; kingdom Metazoa; phylum Arthropoda; class Insecta; order Zygentoma; family Lepismatidae; genus Lepisma; species Lepisma saccharinum. The sequence continues at coordinate 11,052 of JAGDQP010024756.1, forward strand.
TACGTATGTGTGACAATATGTATGATAGGCATTACATATTTATAAAGTTGAATTTGTGAAAGTTAATGAAGGCGCGGGATCCACACACATGCATGTGATCAGTGCAGATGTTGTAATCGAGTATTTGTTGAATGTGTACTGTTATTCACGAATAACTAGTGTATGTAACGCGTCTATAGTGGATATTTACAAGGTGGAAGCTTATTGTTGCAGTATCGAAGAGGTTAGTGGAATTATCTGATATAACTGCATGTGGTATAGAATAAGTCAATGCGTTTGTCTTTTCCGTATAGCAAAGGTGACACATGAATTATTATTATTATTATTATTATTATTATTATTATTATTATTATTTAGGGATAGTTGTAATGGTAGACAAAATCAGAAGTATTTGAGAACACGAAACAAGTTTTGAGATGGTGCTCATCGTATCTAATGGCAATAAAAACATAAGTGTATTTTATTTTCAACAGATGTGCTAAACGATAGCCTTATGTATAAGTTCAGAAATATTTAAAAATAGTAAACATATTCAAACATCGTCATCTTGAACGAAGATACGTTGCAGATAGGGTGATGAAATATTATACTGTAGCTTGAAGGTCAAAACTAAAAACACAGATAAAACCTTTTGCGATAGAGTGAATCAAGTCGGGACTAACTCTGGTAGTACTCAACACCGAATTAATTTAGGAATGGATGGTGCGTAAACCAGCTAACTACGAAAATCCGAAATACTGATTTAAATATAGAATTCATAAGTATTATGCTAAATACATATTGTAATTTTGTAGTATAATATGTATTGAATTCGCATAGTAATTTATAAGTTTACTTTCAAACTTCGATATTATATTGTTTTTTTTATCTGTAACTACCTAAACCTCATTTAGTTACAAATTTAATGATTTATATTAATGTAATAAATTTAGACTCACTACAATTTTTTTGATGAATTCTGACAATATAAGTAGAATCTTAATTCTACTCACATAAGAATAACTAATATTTAAATACGTTAGATTGTATATATAAAAGGGAAACAAATTGGACACCAAGTACTTCGGAATTTGTCGTTGTTCTTTAGTAACCCGGGAGTGATACCAGTAAAACTTTAGCGCTGTAGCATGATTGCTGGCCCAAACAGCTATGTTCCAGTTTCTTTGTTGTTATAACTCATCCTAATTAAGCTTGATTTCAGATTTAGGAACATCTAAAGATGCTTTTTCACTTGCTTTTTTGCCACTCATTTTGATACGAATGTCAGTTTCTTAATGCTTGAATTCTGCCTTGACGACCATAGTTATTAACTGAAAATCTTTCTATTGTAGATACTTCCTACTCAGTTTTTGCTTTGATACTTCGCTTTCGTCCCAGTAATTTTTATTTTATTCTGTATTATATGCGTATGTACTGTCAGACCCTCAAATGATATGTATTTTGCGTTTAAAGAACTACATTTCAAGAGGAACCTAATTAGAATAATTAATAAATATTCTAATAATCGGGAAGGAGAGCAGGAGTTTAATTCGTTGTTCATTGGGGTAGCAGCCTTGAATAGAATAATGGGCTAATAACTGTCCGAATTTATTTTTCATTATAGAAAGGGAGAAACGATTTTGAGTGTATAATGTTTGTGCTAATTTCTTCGGATAGCTCCTCTGTGATAAATCATTCAAAGATCATCTCGGATACATTTTAAATTGGTGATGCCTAACTTAAAGGAAGCTACCACTTGATTAAGTTTAATTATTACTGTTTATTAATGACCGTTTTCTAGAATGAATAGAAGGATCACTAGCAAAGGAAGCTAATAAAATTAGGTAATCCTTCTTGTTAACTTTAACACGAGAGAAACCCGTTCTGTTTTAAATTATGAAAATATAATTCATTAGTAAAGACAAAAACTGTTATATTTATGAGTTGCTTTTTAAGATCAGGAAAACCCAAATTATTGCCATCTATAATTTTGATTCATAAAGTATTTCAGTCAAAATGACGTGCAGAATATTTTAATGTCGGAAAATCAATAAAGAAAGAAAGGCATTACACTATGTTACGGGTAAATAGTAGTAGCAGGGACCGCAAAAAATAAAATAAAAAATAAATAAATAAATAAAAAAAAATGTATACACACTCTAATAGAAAATAGCTTGTATATTATTGTTTATCGTTGCATTTCACTTACATTCTCAAATTTCCAATACCATTTCAGAATTTTTTTTTTTTTAAGCTTGAATTGTCAGTCGTGTTCGTGCCATTGCTGCACTTTCTACATTGATTGAATCGCATCGCATTGCTTACCACGTCGTCAGAATATTAACGCCATCTGCTACTCGACCATCGTACTACACGTTCAACCCATAATCAATGCGATTTCGGAGCGTATCACACGTATAACATGTTTTAAAGTGTGTATACATTTTATTGGCGACCTGGTATTTCCGACGTTAAAAAGAAAAAAACAAAAAAAGCTGGGTGAAGCACACCCGTCTCGAGTGAGTGAACTGATCAGTTGTTGAGTGAGTGAAAACGTCCTAAACTATTTTGTGAACTTTTAAGAACGTGACCTACAGGTTTTAATTATGTGGGCTTCGAACCACTACGTCTAGTGGAGCTATAAAGACGAATCAGTGACTTCGCGCACTGAAATCGAGCTTGTTAACCATTCGATCAACCTGGGAGCTTTTTCAGTCTCGAGATGAGTAATTGTAGCTCGTACTTAATTAACAAACTCACACCGCTGAAAACTTTAAAGTGGGATACAAATTTTAGATTCGAAGCTGACAGTGGAACGTTGTAGAATTGGAATATTTAAGACGTAGCGAAGTGTAGAGGGACATACTTGCAGACTGATAGCCCATTATGTTATCCATAAAAAGGATAAGCACATCGTTCCAAGAGCAATCTGACAAAAAAGTATTGTTTCTTTTCTTACTGATCCCTTTGTACTGTCTAGATTAGGATCCAATCTGCTAGTTCTGATCACAGCTGCACTTTATTTTTTCCAGCATATTTTCACCTTTTAACAGGCACTCGAGAAACATTCATTGTTTCAAATTTTCTAATTATAAGATAATTCCAAAATGTCTTTCTCGTGTTTTTATTTATTTCTGGATTGGAATCTTTCTAGGGCATGCCAGAAGCATGGGCTCGGTTGTTGATGAACTCTAACATTTCAAAACAAGAGCAAAAGAATAACCCTCAAGCTGTATTAGATGTGCTCAATTGGTATGACACTTCTTCCAAAGAAAATAAGGGTTCGAAATACATGACAACTACTAAAATGGTTGGTAAGTATATAGAGCGTCCTCTTTTCTTATGGTTTGGAGTTCATTTGTACATATCTTAGAAACAGGTCTTTATTTTCCTATACGTAGAAGGCTGTAATTATTGGTAAACAGAGAATACAAGCGAATCTCTAAAAATTAGAAAGAGGGCTTTGCCGCTGGTTTAATAATCTGTATAATTGATGTCAGCATCTCAATGAAACCTATATTTTCTGGTAAATTAATTATCTTCTTTTTACATTTAAAGAGCTCCGTGCAAAAAGGGAGTACAGTAATTGTACTTTTATGTGTGAGAAGTAACAAAAAACATCCTTAAATAATCGATTTGACCCTAATACACTAGTTCATATTCTTATTTTCTGCAGCACACAAACAAATGATCGGAGGTAACCGTCCTTGCAAGTCTGGAAAAATTATATTATTTTAAAATGTATAAAGCTGTGTATTAGCTACAGACAACAGAATCCTGTTCCTTAATTTCCGAAATTTTGTTCGTTCTGCCTTTCGGCGATCTTGTAAGCCCGGAATTCGATAGCCCCTCGCTGCAATACATTCATTCTTCGCACTGACCAGGAGACTTTTTAAAGTCACAAACCAATAAACGCTGAGCGAATCGTGGAGGTCTCTTTAAGGCTATCGAGATGTGTTTATTTCTCGATATTAATATAACGAAGGTAATTCACATTAGGAAAATGATATTCTCAGAATTCTATATGTTCAAAATCATATTAACGCATGCGGAAATCGTATTTGTGTTCAAGAAGTTAATTTGTCATCTTCAAATCTTACTGACTACAAAGAGTATATTTGTTTAATATGTGCGTATGAAAGTAAAACATTGGCTGTATAATAAAAATTACAAATAGTTTGATAGTGTTAATACGATGTGTCAGCTCGTTCAAAATTCTCTCTCATTTTGTATAAAACATTCATTGCCCAATTCGCTGAAGTTACCAGATGCGTAACTAGCTGAGTGAAAAATATCATTTGCACGGGAGTTTGGAGTTTAAAATTAATGAAGAAATAATTTACTTACGTGACGTTACCACAGACTCATATGAGTATATATGAAGCAATACTGCTATTTTGGCAGTTCTTTCATCCGAGAGGAAGACAAACGCCAAAATAATTATTAGCAATATAGGAAGCAGCCAAAAGACTATATAATGAAGTACAGAAAGAAAAAAAGTAAAAAAAAAAAACCTGCCCTACTGAAAATAACTGCTAATCCATAGTCCAGTAATTTTAAAACGGTGCCAGGTACGCATGTCAAAAAGTGGGAACTAACACCTCCAGAAAGACAAGAGAGAGAAAAATAATCAGTATCTGAAAATTTGTTTTGTGTGCTATTATTAGGTTTGTAAATATAAATCATGTAGGAACTAATTGTAAATGGATCACGTCAGATGTTCAGAACAAAAATAATTTACATGGAGCAAAAATTGCTTATTTATATTTTGTTTTGTAGGTGCTGCAGATGTGATGCATGTAAACTGGAACTGTATAATAAGAAAAAAAGTTCTTGTCTGGGGGGAAGGTATCTAAGAAAAAAAAATTGAGATGTGTATATAGAAAGTTATCCATAAGTAAATGTTCGTAAATCAGAAATTGTGTTCACATATCCGAGATTGTGGCAGGATTAATTCCTACAAGCAAACATACTGATGGGGCAGAAAAGAATTATGTATTTTTTGCTTCCGTCATGATTAGAATGTCAGTGTATGTGCACATGCAAATTTTGGCCACTCGAGCGCCATTACTTTGGGACATATCGATGATGTAAAGGTCAAATTCTGTTTGTGGAAAGTGATTACAAAGTGGGGATTAATGAAGGAAATAGAAGGGAAACACACAGTAATAGGTACTTGGTAGAAGGTTCTACCTGTTGGAGGGTATGTTCTTCATGGTCACCATATTGAATTCCGATTGATTGTCTTAAATGAGAAGGGGGTCGTGTAATGTGTCATTCTGGGCTAGAACTTTACGAGAAATATGTTTCTGAAGTCAGTTTTGTCGTAAATATATTGTATGAGATAAGGGTATATACCTTTTCTCTGCAGGTAATGATGTAATAGGCTGCAAACACCAATTTCGTTCTGAAATAACGAAAGAAATGAAACCCAAATGCATACGAATTGCTCCTGGGTATAGTGCCCTATCGATATAGATTTGTATACACTTGAGTTTCATCCGTTATTTCAGAACGAAATGGAGGTTTTCAGCCTATTGCATCATTACCTGCAGAGAAGAGGTATATACCCTTATCTCATACAATATATTTACGGCAAAACTGCCTTCAAAAACGTATTTCTTGTGAAATTCTAGCCCAGAATGACATGTTATACGACGACCCCTTTCCCATTTAAGAAAATCAATCGGAATTTAATTGGCAGACTTCAAGATGGCGACCATAAAGACTCTCCAACAGGTAGTGCCTTCCACCAAGTACCTATTACTATGTATTTCCCTTCTATTTCTTTGTCACTTTTTTAATTACTTTCCACAGACAGAATTTGATTCATCATCGATATCTCTCAAAGTAATGGCGCTCGAGTAGCCAAAAGTTGCATGTGCACATACTTTGATATTTTAATCATGACGGAAGAAAAGAAATCCATAATTTTTTACTTCCCCATCAGTATGTTTGTTCGTTAGTATTCTACCCGAAGCGGAAATCCGTTTAAGGAAGATATTGAATATTGGCAAAAGAAGGAAAGACGGGGGGGAAAAACCTGGTAAAACTTTAATTTTTTTGGTGTCCGCTAAGGTACTGAGATGTAAGCTCTGTCGATGAAAACTGAGCGTAGTTTTTGGGTCGGGATGACACAGGAAGCTTAAGTTATTAGCCATTTGGGTAGTCCTAATGTCCCTGCGTGAAGTTTGTTCCGAGGAATTAGCGTTGACATTGCCTGCAATAATTAGTAAATATGACACTGAATCAAAATTGGATCAACGTGAATGCACGGTTGTGTTGTTTACAATGCTCCCGTAGGCGTATAGTGATAGGAAATCCACTAGAAGGAAGTACTAAATGTAATTTATTTTCTTGTAGCAGATCCTTCTCCTCGCCCAAGCTTCGTAACGGAAAGGCATGCAGCAACCGCATCAGGGTCTAGTCACACGCCTACTTCAGGGAGCCATCCTTCAAGTTCCCCTTCCACCACTCCAGACACGGAGGCCACGGATGAACAGGAAGAGGAGCCTCCACCTCCTCCTGTTGCAGTACGTCCAGAACGCACCAAGTCCATAGTAAGTAGGCTACTTTCAACAAGAAGTTAATACTGTACAAAAACTTGTCAAAGAATATTTACAGTGAGTCGTCAAATATATCAGATTAGAAATTTCAGGAAAGTTACTTATTTTCATTTTTTTAAAAGCTATAACATACCAATTATGTAGAAACTAAACTGGTAAGGTGAAATCAGTAATTAATACTTTGTATCACTAATGTAAGTTTCGTTACATTTCAATCCATACAAATATTCGGAAGTGTTTCTGTGATTACAAATTCTGTGTTGTGATATAAATTGGTGAATTTTAGGCATGCTGTAACAGGAAATGACAATGGAATGGGATAAGACAGAAGTATCGTGTTAAAAGTTACCATTAGCTGTTCTATGGGAGAAGTGCATAGTGGTTAACTAGAGGGAGAAAGGTTGGCTATAACAATAATCCCATACTGCATAGAACTGAGCTCGAATTAAACCTGTGATATAATGGTGGGATAGTTGCAGAGCAAAGTGCTGTCGGAGTATGAAAGATAATGCTAATGCATTTCAGTTCTTTTCTGTCAAAATACTGTTTTATTCAGTTATCCATTCATGTAGTCGTGTAAACTTAGGAAACGAGACGCGCCACCTACGTATTTACGTATGGTGATTTCTAGATATTCAGAAAATTGTTTCTAGGTTACTTCGTTTGCTGTCTTGAATGTACAGTCCACTTTAGAGGTTGCAGTGTCAAGGCGAATAGTAGCATTGGTGCTAATGACAAAAGATTTCGCAATAGCGATTATTCAACCAAGACCAGCTGTATGTAATTTGCTGCAGTACTTACTTTTCACAAATGAGCTATTATTGAGGGGATGAAATACCTCCCTGACCCGTAGATTTTCCCCTTACAGACGAAGAGCACATCTTTGCTGTAAGTATTCGGGTGAATATCAAGTTGTTGCTCACAGTTCTTTTGTATGAATTGTTTATATGCAAATGTCTCGTAGTTTATACTACCTCTTTCGCATATGGTTGTGATCTGCTCAATACTGTAATTTGAGAGAACACTACAAGAGCCTCCCTCCTTTACAATCTTAAATAGTGGGAGCAGTTAACGAAAGTTAAGTACGTGTAACCGAGCAAGAATGCACAGAAGCAGCATATCGCCTAGTAATCGGAACTTACTAATGTGTGTTGGATCAAATTCCAGGGCCTATCTCATCTCGACTGAGGTTTTCCTTGTTTTCTTCCATACTAAGGCGAATGCTGTGATTGTACCTTGGATTAGGTTAACTCAGCTTTACTAATTTTTCGTAACAGACAGAATAAGTAAGTTAAAATTGTGATGGGGATATTTTGAATTTCAATTCAGTTTCAGGTTTTTTTTTTTTTGGGGGGGGGGGGGTCATTTATATTCGACTACTAAAGAAGTTTATATAAACGAAGGTAATTTCATTTTCAGTTTTATTTATTTATTTTTAGCAAAGAACTTGTCAAGGTGAAGAATCTAATCTCTCAAAATATGACTCTATCGACCTCTATGACAAAGGCAGGAGAAAATTGTCACTCTGCTTCGTGAACTTTGATTTAATCTGCCTCCCTGATTAAGTTACCTCTATGTAACTTAGAAACGGTATACTGTTCTGGTTTAAACTGTAGGCTAACTCTTCTGTTAAGAGAATTTAATACTTCATTTTTCATCAAATTCTCAAAATTATTGACAAAGACCCTTTGTTCCATGAAGTTTGACATAAATGGTTTTTTTTTTATCTTTTTTCTAGCCAAATACATTAGCTCTTACTTTACCATACCCTCTTTTCCCCTCAATAGATGCACGAATGTCAAACGGCTACCAGGGTTCTACAAGTCAAGGACCAATTAACATAATCATTTTTTTTATTAAACCAACTTTTCTTTCTTTAACTAACTTCAGTTCGTGCGACAGAGAACTCGATCAAATCAGACCATAGGATAACATATAAGCAAATTAGTTACAAGAATATAGATACTTATGCCTAACTTATCTCATGTTCGGATCACGGCTGTCAAAATTAAGAATGCTCTACATTTTCTCCTACTCTTCGGTTCCAACGATTTATATAGTTACGCACAACTTTTATCACCTTATAACTTGACCGACTTCTCAATCTGCACTTAAACACAAACTACGCATTTTGGTTGACTCGTCTTCCTCTTTTCCTTCTGGAGGCTTAGCGAGTACAGTTGTGCACGAGCTTGCTAAGTTTCCAAGAAGGGGCGTTTCTCAACACACACACACAAAATACTTTTGATAAAATGAAGCGTGTTCCTTCTATTATTATAATTTACAACGATCTTGATTCGAACCTGTGTACCACCGTATCATTACCACCGGCACGGAATAGACAAACTTTCACAACTTCCTCAATATCTCTGCGAAGCCCGGCCGTGTCTTCTTCTTCAAACCCCGGCCCGTCCCTGGTTAGTGCTTACTGCGCGACTCGAATCAGTGCTAGAGGAAGCCAGCTCCACATACGAGTCGTATCGATTTCTTGATTTGTCACTTTTACTTCAAAAACAAAATGAAATTACCATTCCCTTCAAACAAGCCGTTTTCGAGTAATTTTCTCTGTTACTTTCTGCCAACCTTCGAGTTCTTGGCTCTTTGGATATAGAGAATAACTCAGAAGTAGCCCATAGTCCAGCCATGAGGACCGGACATATGTTCTTAAATAGTTGCTAGCATCATACGTATATCTTCTCTGTCTGAATTTAAACTCAAAATAACCGTCACCCTTCCGAGTAAGGGCGCGGACGGTAATTGCTGCTCGTCTCTATATATTGTTGGTTCCGTTACAACTTTGCCATACATTGCTTCCAAATACCGAAGAGCAAAAGACAAAATAACACTGACCCCTTTCCGCCGCTCGACTTTCCTGTTTATACTTCCGCGACTAAATTCAAAAGTACAAAGAGAAAAAACAGTTGGAACAGGCTGGTAGCCTACGTGATTGAAATCTTGTACTCACTCCCTTCCAGCCCCAACTCTCTTGTTTTAGACTTAAAGGAAAAAAAAAAGCCTTGACCACTTTCTCTAACTAAACATGTACAGCTGTATTCAGAAAGGTTTTCTTCAAGGGACCAGCGCTGTACTAACGAGTGATTAACCATCTTTTAACATTGGGAATCACTCGTTAGGACAGCGCTACACACTCCAGAAAATGTTTCTGAATACGGCTGAAAATATCCAGAACCCAAATACGTTCTCCCGCAAATTACATGAAGAAAATATAGAAATAAATACTTACACTTTATAAAAAAAAATGAAACTAAAGAAATTAAACATATTCGATTATTGAAAATGATTTATCCCGTTGAATATTAAATTTATAGAACAGTGCTATATTATTAACCTGGGGTGGCTGTTTCTATTTAGGTGTGTTTAAAGTTCTTATCACCTAACCCATGTCTCCTACAAACTTCCAGAGACATTTCTCGTTAAGATACCGCTTTGAATTCGTAGAGCAGAATGGTTCGTATTGTGCATTTACCAATTTCATGGTAACAACGCTTGCGACCATTACCATTTCACCATTGGGCTCGTGGCATGTGGGAGTCGCTTGTTTGTACCATTACTTTCTTTTCATCCTGGCAAATAGAAAAATTACCTCGCCGATTTCGTCATATTTGATGGTTCTCACTTCTAGTTGGAATTGGATAGTTAGTTTCGTGCATATTTGTTCCAAGCCTGTTTTGATTTCTATGTGTCTTTACTTTATTTACTGTATAAATAAATGTATTTTTATACCTTCTTTAAATGTATTTTTATACCTTCTTTACAGTATACAAAACCAATAGAAGAAGAAACGACACGAACTACTAATGGAACATTTACTTTGGATAAAAACAAAAATAATGCAGTGCCTGCACCAACGATCGATCGTGGTGATAAAGCTCGTAAAAAGAAAATGAGTGATGAAGAAATTTTAGAACGTTTACGAACTATTGTCAGTGTTGGTGATCCGAACAGGAAATATACCAAAATGGAGAAAATTGGACAAGGGTGAGAATAGTGTTTATGTTGTGCTTCGTAGTAGAGTGTCTCACTTGTATATCGCTGCATGTGAAACACCCTTCGTTTATGTGAAGGTTGTATTCTCACGGAAAGCAGTAAGTATGTAATTTCAAGCTTGCATTCGGTTTATTTTCGTGTGCTTCCACTAGGATTTGGTGCATATAGAAGACCCATTGGTATTGTAAGTACCTTCAAATAACTGATAAACAGTACTTCGATACGTTATTCCTCGGAGTTTTTTAAAATTTATTTTATTTTTATTTTGCGAAGATTATACGCTCCTCCTTTCTAGGGAAACCGATGAGGGCGGTTTTACTGCGTAGTGAGGTGTGAAGTGTTTATTTTATTTATTTATTTATTTTTGTTTGTTTTGTATCCGTCATCAAGCAGATGAAATATGAAAACAACTGAATTTTTAAGTCAAATGTTACATTTAATCTCTCGCCTTGTTTTCTGAATATCAAGTTTGATGTTCAGTTTTAAGGTGCCTATTTTTCACTAAAGAGAAAAATTAAGCTTTCAAGCTTTTAGCTTTTTGAAAAAATACGAAATAGTAATGTAATAAATCGAAACCTCAATCATTCCGGCACTCTTCATCACAGTTTGTTTAATAATAATAATAATAATAATAATAATAATAATAAAAACCTCTTTATTGTTACCAAACTAAGGGGCAGATGAAAGAGTTCTGTGTAGTTCGGTCGACTGAGCATGTAACTTTGAACCTCATCCCACCCACCGAAGACCTATGTTACGAGTGGAGTCAACAGAAAATAAAAGTTATCCATTGTTTCTGAAAAGTAAGATCAAAATAATTATATCGGAATTGGTTAACATGTTAACATGTTTTATAAAACGACGAAGCCACTTTTTGTGTTAAAACTACTTTTTGCCGCCTTGAATTAGATCAGAAAATTTTATCTTTTATTTGGCAGTGATTGGAGAGATTTTATGATTGTACGACTGCATACGTACACTGTTAATTTGCTCCAATTTTGACATTGTCTTTGAGAATCTGATATTGCCTTCTCTGTACTTCTTTGTGATAATGTAGGCGCACAGTAGATATGACGTATAGTTAAGTATTTTGGAGTTTCCATAGAAGTAAAGAACAAGTATTTAAACTAACACGTAAGTCGCAAAATATGGTCAGCACAGCAGTGAATGTACATAGACGCTTTCACACACGTCAACACTTAAACGTTAGGCTTACACACTCTTTGTAAGTTGTGTTCATCGCACATTGCCTCTACTAGTAACAAGAAGAAAGTAACATGAAAAGAACAGTCTTAAGTTCATAAACACCAATTTTGTCGGATTTTCACGATATAAACTTATATCAGAAATAAGGTTATAACGAGTCTTAAGCATTGTTTTCTATGGCCGTTATTATGATAGACATCAGACTTAGCAATCTCATTAATTTCTTTTTATTTGGTATGATTATTAAGAAGTTTACTTACGAAAATTATGCTTGAAGCGTAGTCAGTTAAGCATCTACGTGAGATTTCACAGGTTGTTTTTAATCCCAGATGCAGCCAGTTCTGCATTTTATGTTATAATTCATTTGTGCATAGGGTATTTTCTTATGCGTATTCTCTTTATCTTATCTGCCCTAATACACAGGAAAATCTCTAGAAATCAAGTGCTATGAGGCCCTTTAGCAGCTCTATTGGTGTATTACAAATTGTTTGCTTCTCACGTAGAGGCTTTTGGTTTCTGTAAAGTGCACATTTTCTTCACTTAAAGAAAAGATAAATTGCTTTTGAGAGAATCTTCTACATTCATAGTACTTGATCACCAAATATCTTCCCGCGCATTAGAATAATAAACAATTTAAGTGAAAACAAACAAAAAATGTAAATGTACTGAAAGACAAGTTTAAAGCACTCATACGACATCTTACGGCTGAGTTTTCGTATGTGATGATATAGGGTAACTGTTCGTAAAGACAGTTGAGAGGGAGGCATGTTTTTTCTTCTTTGGGCTTATCGAATCTATTGTTTCTTTTTTATATGCAGTGTTAGTCTGATCACGAAAAAAAAAAAAGAGATCATTTTACAGCTTGTTCTACGAAAACTTAATTAAATTGGAATGTGGAAAGATAACGTTCTCGTTTGACATCTTGAAATAACAGCTTATTTTGTGTATGAATAACAACTCCGCCCTCCCATAAATTTACGCATGAATTTATGTCTTCTGGTGAGCTAGATCTAGATTAATTAGATTTATTGATTTATCGGAAGGATAACAGATTTCAAAACACAGTGTACAGAATACCTTCGGTCAGTAATATATACGTTTATTAACGATCTGACATTCGGACAACATTTCTCCTTAGAGCTTACAGACTTTGGAAATGTTTTCGATGTTGATACTGAAGTTTATGCCAAACTTGTGGTAGTCGTGTGGGCTAGGGCGCTGGGCCGGTATTCATGAGATAGCAGGTTCGAATCCCGCCTGGTGCATGGATGTTAATGGATTTTTAAACTAAATGCATTCATGACGGGCCGAAGTCCATAGTTACTAAATTGGTCCATATAAAATGAAGTTTGACTTTTTTTTTTTTTTTTTTTATGGTCACCGTTTATCGAGTCCATATTCATTAGGAGGTAGTACTGTACTTACTTTTTTTTGTAGTCTTATATGTTGCAACATTTTGTAAGTGTGATATTGCAGATTTAACAACAGAACGAACGTCTTTATCTTTTTTTTTTCATGTACACACGTTAACAGCAAAATATATTTTGTCAATTTTCTTCTTACACCTTTACAATTAGGTTTTCCCCACATCAATTACACAGTAGGTATACGAACACCAGAAACAGTACACAATATTAGAAATCTCCATAGGAAAACATAAGTACCATGTATACCATTAAATATAAAGCTAATGTTAGACACAGTGTTTTTCGTATTTCACATTTAACGCATCACAATGGTCCGCGCATTTAAGCAAAATGTCATATGTAGTTATTTTTTTAGTATTTGTATTTTCAATGTGGATTTATCTAAACAAAACACGTTAAAACGTTATAAGCATTTTGTCTTCAGTTTCCTGTAGACCGCATTGACATGCGATTCAGAGAGAGAATGGTTTATAATGATGATCCCCACAAATTTAATATATAATACTAGTATAGAAATCAATCTCTTGGAGGACACTGTAGGAAAAGTACATTCACTAGAAGGCTTATATCAACAAGCACGTGGTACATAAACTGGTATAACAGATAATACTATACCTACCATATTGCTTTTATTTTGTAGTCACTGCTATGCACAAAATTTCGTCGTTTAAACGAAAGGAAATGGTGTGTGTGGTTAACAGTTCACTAAAAATTCTTATTGACATCCAAATCGAGAAAGAAATGCCACCATCGAGATTAATAAATAACAATATCATATTCGTAGTAACAGTGTACTGTTTATTCAACAACCGTATTGTTGCGAATGAAAGTTTTTCGGAACATTGTCAGAATACGTATGAAAACACTATTCGACAGAACTCTTCGTGTACGGTGTTGACAGAAAGAGAACCATGCCAGGAATCCGCATACCATCTTTAGTTCGGAATGGCTGAATGTGTTATATCGACAATTTGATTCATGAAGCATTATTAGAATACTGGGGACTACAAGACCATGTTCGGGAGTACATAAATATGCAGTGTGAGATCTCCGCAGATTAAATTAAGACCATCTTTTTTTTTAAGTACATTAATGGGTGGGTGGAAATGGTAGCTATGGCGTAAGCCCGTGACAGATCTGAGGGATAACGTCTCTGCAAGAGCACTTTTAGGGAAAGAGGAAAGGTAGCGTTCAGGACCTTACTTGAAGAGCTATCCAGGCTTTCGCGTGGCGAAACTGTGGAAAAAACAGCACAGATCAAGTCAGGATAGCGGGGGCAGTACTTTCTCAGTGTTGATCCCACTCCACGGAAGTGAGGGGAAGGGCCCTTTTTTAAGACTGTGACCCTAACAATTTGTTTTGTTACTTCAGGAAACTAACACGTTTCAGTATCAATTTTTGTAATTCTAGCTCTGTACAGATTGGTTCGAAATGCAATGCGTTTTATTTGTCTATTGTACATAGATAAACCAATTTAAAGTAATAAGTTTACTATGCACAATAGCGCTTTTTAACATTAGTCTAATGTTTCGCCACAAGGAGCTGAAGTGAAGAGTGAAGCTTCATTTAAACTCATAATCACATTAACTAAGCATTTAAATACAAAGTAGGTTTTTGTATACTTCACAGTTGCGTAGAGATTGTATAATGAAATTACACTTTTTACTTACGTGTTTCCGCCTTCAAAATGATGTATTATTATACTTTCGATCAGCACTAAAATTGTCTTCAGTTATTTTCATGCGTAAAAAGTGGAAAAGCATATTAAGTAAAGAAATGAAGTGTCACAAGAGAACTAAAGACGACCAGTGACGAATAAGGAAAGACTAATAAGAATCTTCCCTATGAACGGATGTAAAATGAGTTGAGGAAAAGTTTGAGGAGATTGTGGACTGTAATATTGAATGGAGCCGAAACGTGGAGGGCCGCGGTGGCTCAGTTGGTAGAGCACTCACCTCTGGTGCTAGGTGTCATCGGATCGATCCCTGTTCGTGCCATGTGGGCTTTGTGGTGGGCAAATACCGTGTGCGTGGGTTTTCTCGGGGTGCTCCCGTTTCTTCCCACTTTCTTCATTCCACCAATTCATCCCATCATCCATACGCGTACGGCCCGAGCCGTAGTTGCCTAAAGGCCTTAAAATCAATTCAATTTCGAAACGTGGACTGAACGAGTGGGAGACATTCGAAATATGGATGGAGAACAATGGAAAAATGGAGTTCTAATCTTGTTCCTGCTTAGGTCCTTCCACACTTTCGCACATATCCACACTAAACACTTAAACACAATATGGTGTTCATCACCGCATGCGACGTCGTCCGGAATTCCTTGACTACGGCATCTTATTTCTATAGCTAATGTTCCTCACTGTCCACTAGTTGTGTCCATTATTATATGTCCACTATTATATACCATCACCACACAAAAGAAATAAGCAGAAGTAGTTCGGCGCCCATTGCTGCAGGTATTCCTAATCTAACCAGGTATTCGATTAGAAAGTGCTGGTGTTCCAACACTATCACAAGCACACTCGCACTTCCGTTTATTCTTTATTTTTTGTTTATGCACGGTTTTCGGATTCGTTTTCGATTTCGGTTCGGTATTCGGGTAACTGTTTTTATTATTATTACATTCTTGGCTACCCTTTAATCTTCTTTTGGCATCACTTCACCTCCACGGCACAATTGTAAATGTAGAAAATATGTTTGTTTCAAATTGGTTATAATGTAGTTATTGTTTTTTTATATTTTATTTACGAGCCTAGCCGCCCTCCTCGCCATAACGAACTTCGTTTTTTTTTTTTTTTTTTTTTTTTTTTTTTTAAATATAATGTAAGGAAACTTTTTGAGACAGCTCTCCAAGGACAATCGCATGCTCCAAGCTTTTCAGAGCATCTGCGACCTCCATCCCCTCAAGCTGCTCCCTTTCTTCTCTAACCAGATGTTGCGGCTCTTTGCATCTTAGGACGATATGTTCAGGAGTTGCGACCATCCCACATTCGTAGCATATGTTGTCATCTACCAAGTTGAATTGTTTTAGTTAGCGAAGAAGTCCACTGTCGATGTCAATTTTCAGCTCTGCCCTCTCTGCCACGTCCGGCAGTATGGTATATAGTCTTCTTGCCTTCGTGCTGTTGTTCTAAAACGTTTGCCATGCACTGGTTATTTCCTGTATGACTTCTTGTTTGTTATGAGCTGGTGTATTTAGAATTTGAGTCACTCTGAACATATTTTCCTTTTTTAACCAGTACATGGCCCCTAGTTTCATAACTTGTAGATGC
Source organism: Lepisma saccharinum (assembly GCA_022664845.1). Lineage (NCBI taxonomy): Eukaryota > Metazoa > Arthropoda > Insecta > Zygentoma > Lepismatidae > Lepisma > Lepisma saccharinum. The sequence continues at coordinate 27,515 of JAGDQP010024756.1, forward strand.
ATCGGCGGAGTCGCGGCGGCAATCTGTAGTAGTTGTAGTAAAGGCACCAGACAGTCGTAGTAATATCTGCCTCTGTACTCTGTT
>JAGDQP010024757.1:1884-17477 GCA_022664845.1 Lepisma saccharinum
ATAAACCATTTTGTTCCTGTTTAGGCCTATCTGAATCTTCATGCGCCAATAACATGAAAAATCGTGAATCTGGTTTATCCGGAACGGATCCGGTTCAATCAAGTCCTGTTAAGCAAGGTTTTTAGTGTATATAATTTTCACTAAGCAATAGCTTTAATTTACTGAGTTAAACTGCCCATATGTGACATAAACATCATTCAAAATGCGTCATGCAGAGCAACTTACATGATTGTCCTGAAACTCTGTAAAGAGAAAAAGAAAAGGATATAAACATATATAAAGATAAAGATTACGTAAAAATGCAAACAAGTACAAAATAGTACTTGAGAAATACGTTGTAGGATGATCCTGACCTCAACAAGCAATTTCAGATATTGATATATTAGTGCGAATGAAATGACCGCTTTGATGCCTGGTGAGAAACGCACCTCAGCAACACAACATAGGGATGCACTGAGATCACGAGTCTAAAGTTACAAACTCTGTATACATACAACAAACACGCTAGGCTACCCAGACAGCCAGGGGAGTGTGTTGTTGAACAGGGTCGTATGAAAGTGCACCATTGAGAACACACAATTGCGAGCGATTTTTCTTTATGCATTCAAACTGCTGCATAATGCACAGGAAGTCGCAACATACATCAACACTGCATTTGGTACAGGCATGGGAAATGAACGGGCACCGACGAACATCATATTCGGTTCAGGTTGAACGACGTGGAAGCGGACCCTGGAAAAGTGTTTTTGCCATTACAGGCGACTTAGGCATACACCATACCACTGTCAGTCGGCAGCTCCGTGCGATAAGTAAAGTGGAAAAGTTGGACTCACTAGTGCAGCATAGGTTGACCCCGGCCAACAAGAATCGCCATCTGCATGTGTGCAGTTCTCTGAGTGTAAGGAATAAGCGTGAAGGTTCCCTGCAACGGACTGTCGCTTCAGATTAAAAGTGGATCTACTATGACACACTTAAACGGTCCGGACAATGGCTAGATAGTGGTAAACGCATAGGACGGTGCTCTAAACCACCTATCCACACACGGAAAGAGTTGTTGTATGTATGGTGGTCTATGGTGCGATTGATCCATCATAACTTTCTCAGGCGAGGTGAAACCATCACTGCAAATCGTTACAGTGCTGAACTCAATGAAATACACAGCAAACTTGTCTTCAAGCATTAACACATGTCCCCATGTTGCATGACAATGCCGCTCACATGTCGCCCAAAGAACTGTGCACACTGCCCGTGGGTTCAGTATGAAACCCTCCTCACCCGCTGTATTCCTCCGATCTCTCTGCCACTAACGACCACCTCTTCAGACATATCGAGTACTTTTTGGCACGAATACCTTCCCTTATGATCGGGCGGTACAAGAGGCAGTTGAGGATGTCTTCACATCGCAGACTTCAGACATCTTTCCCCACGGAATCCACTCGTTTGTTGAGCGATAGAAACTGTGTGTGGATGCAAACGGCGCGTGTGCTTTAACTAGGTATTTTAGTTCTCAATTTTTTGGCTTTGGACATGATACACCTGCGGCGGACGTGTTATTCGCACCAACGCAATACATTATAACGTCCTAAGAATTGCGAATATCATCCCAAGAAGTCTGTAGCTAACCCTAATAAAAATACTTAATCAGATTCTGGATATTTCTTGGCATTCTTGAGAGACACTGCATTATTGCCCAGGCATTTGCACTATTTCTATGGTGATAACGTAAACCCTGCCAACAATGGCAGTAACCTCGGTCACATTACGCAGTGATGATTGAATTATGATTTTGCTTTACTCTGCTGGTAAGGTGTTCTATTAATTTTCTGCCTTAAAAATAGTAATAATAACTCTAAAGCTTTCGTTATGTGCCTTTTTGAGTGATATAAATTTACATGACAACTATAGGTTTCGTAACTGAACACTATATACCACAGCGATAATGTCTGACTCAGAATGACTTAGTCTAACGGATTAACACTTTGCAGTTCTAAACAACACCAGATAATGTTAATTGCTGTCAACCAAGGAGGAGAGGTGGTCTTTGTTGTAACTCTCTTCCTACTACGTACTTCAATACATCATCTCATTCTGTTAGAGCAACATTCGAAACAATTCTGAAAATCAAGAGGTATAAAAGCTTAGCAAGACGTAAGCAACGTGATACTGTTCTACCTGATACTTGTGGTACACCATTAAAACTTAAAACTTGCTTGGCTCTTAAGACAGCCTATATTAAGCATGGCTCATCACGTTGTGAAGCGCGCGACGGTTTCAGCCCATGATCAGGAGTTCCCTTGTATTGATATCTTGTTAAGCTTCTCCACATAGCCCCTGCAGCTCATGGCACATGTACAGCAATTCTAGTGTCACTCCGTCTGTCACATTAATACTATGGTCGTTTCAAATTTACTAATTTACGTCAAAGTTATTCTACAATATATTCCAGACATATCCATAACTATAGTGCGAGATTACAACTGACCCATGCATTAGAAGAACCTAATGGTCTTGTTCTCCTGTTCTAGTTAAAGTGAATTTGAATTTACTTATATCCTTTAGGCATTCTAAAGCTGAGGTCTCGTTCCTAGAATAAATTAAGTATTTTTTGGCGCGTCGAGTGCACGATTGCATTGTAGGATTAAAACTAAACGAGTCACGAAGCCTTGGCCTTCTTCAGACTGTCTGCCGATATTCTTATTGAGAATTGGAGAAGGAAAATATGACGGCACAGGGTATCCAGCTTGAAATAACTATACTACATACTAAGCACTACGTTCTATAGACTCAACTGGGCATAACTGGCAAGGTTACTAAGCACTACGTTGAGTGAGTCATCAGGGATTGTGACGTATCGTAGTGATTGTCTCCATAATTCCACAATTACTATGCCTGGGTTATTCCGTGCTGTCTAGACAGGCATTTGTAGCCTAAGCCTGTTACCTGTCGGAGGCTGTCACTCCTTCCCAAAAATGAGTATTGTAGCAAACTGACATTCCCTTGGTGAAGCTCACTGAAGCCCGGATAAGCTTCAACCACTAGGACCATAAGCTAAGCTTCAACCTACCTGAATTTCTCCTTACAGTAATAGACTGAGTCCAATAAAACTTTCTTCAGTTATGTAAGGTCCTACTTTACTGTTTAACAAACTAGTAATACACTTGTTTGATAGTAGCAGAAGTGACCTCTTGGTCGATTTGAATTAAATATAATTTAATTTATATGACTTTTATATATCTTTGCTCCAGACCACTTTGTATTTAAAACACAAGTAGCCGTTTCAATTTATTTAGATGTTCCAATAAAAAACAGATCTCTGGTCATGTTGTTAATGTCTTACATAGTGCATGAACATCGTGAATGGCAGTAAGTTCGAGTTCAATGGTTCAGAAAAAAATTAACACAGAACAAGTTTCTTTGTAGATTCTACAAGATTTGATCGGAAAGAAACACTTGAATAAAATCAATACACAATTCAAATCCTTTGGACATCGATTTAAAGATAGTCTAACATACGATTCTTACTGAAGTTTTATAACGACTGTTCGATCAACTGTTGAAAGTGATTCAGATCACGTGATTTCTTAACGAAAATTCGATTATTTTTTTTACAGGAGTCCGAAACAAAAATAATCACATCATGGGAGCATGATTCGAGAGATCATTTTGTTCTACCGGGTCAGCATATCCATTTCTTGACTTGTGCGTTTAAGAAACTACAATAAAGCAGTGCTCCATCCGTTTACCACATCAACTGTATCGCGGCAAAACAATGGCAAGTTCAAAGTTCTAGAATAGCCACCTCTTGTAATATTTGAAGATATCGTTCGCTGGTAACGGCTCCTTCAAATTGGATGGTCCAATAACGCCTTCACTCCAAAAGCCGCAAAGAAGTATGAACAGTAATGCTTTAGTTTTCAATTATAATTTCAGGTAGGTTTCCTTTAGCTCCCTAAATAAAATTGGTGCGGTAAAGCTCAAACGTAGATTCAGCTGTTCATAAGATGACTTCTCAAAAGACAGTATCAGCTTCGTGTCGCAAGAAGATCCATAAGTAGATTTTCAGGAATGAGTGCGGATCGCCTTATGTAGCGCTTTCGCAAGTTTTTGGTCTAAGTGGTCTCACAGTACCAGATCGTGTAACAGCATTTTTGAAGTGTAGTGCAATATTTAACCTTGAATCGAGAATCCCCTTCCTAGAGAGCTTATTGGACAACATTCAGCAACAACATTCGCAGTTTCATTCTTTCTTACTGTTCATAAAGTTGAAAACTGAAGACGAACCTTTGGGTAAAGCGACGTTCACCTTCTCTTGCATTCTATCCCAGATTCATCATGGTATTTGAACATTGGTTCATAAAGAGTTTATGGACATACATTAAGTTCTATGTTAATAAATATACTTACCATTTTTGTGTTTATAATATATTTTTTCATAACATTTCAGGTCAACTTCACAGACTGGTTGTCCCTTTGATTCATACGAATACTGGGAGGCAAAACTTGGATGGAACTGAAAAACAACAACTAAAGGTCGCATTGGATGTTTATTATTGACTACCACGATGCCAGTCCAGAATATGAACCGTTGATTCTTGCAAGACCTGACGCTACTTCTAGCGGAGGTTCAGGTCTTCTTCCAGTTGTATCTTTTGCAACCTCTTAGCACAACGTCATCCTACGCAAGTTAACCTCTGCTCTCTACATGCTTCGTAGAAATTTTGAACGATACTGAAAGCCAATCCAGTGGCTCTTGCAATCCTTACAATAGTCTACAAAATTCAGTTTCATTCTTTTAACATCTATAAATACCTTAGAGGTTCAGCCACCACGACTACGACAATCCTTCTTTTAATACTTCTTCAATTTTACTTTCTTCTGTCTTCTCATTCTAGCTCTCTACTCCTTCTCACTATCTACTTCTTAAGTGTCTGCTCCTTCTTCTCCATCTTCTTCTTCTAGTACTACTATTACTATTAAGTAATAGTATTACAGGTACACTTCTATTATTTTATTACTTTTTATCCTTCTTCCGCTTTTATTACTGCTATTACAAGTTTTTCAACAGTAATACTAGCAATACTTCTCTTTTCTTTCCACTACTACCTTCTCAGCTACTATTACTACTAATACTTTCTCTTTTCTGCTGTTGCTATTACAATGACTACAACTACTTCTTGCTAATTAGTAGTGGTACTGTTCAAGGTGAAAGCGGATGTTGCATATGCGAGTGAAAATAAATGACAACATTGTTGAGAAGGAAGGTATATGATGTTCAGTAGTTCACTTGAATCCACAAGAGGAGAGGAAACGACGATTTGAATATGAGGGTTACAAGTCATCTGTTATTTACACATTTTGTTCTCGAACACAAAAAAAGCTTTTTCCAATGATTGGACTGAAGATATGAGAGCTTTATTACGCACTTAGATAATGGATGTCATATACGTTGAACCGGTGGTAAGTACACAGACTAAACCCGATGTTAATGATTTTTCGTGTCTTTATGTGCCATATTACTGAAATGAAGTCACCTAGACCTTTTAACTTTTTGACTGAAGCTAAGTACTTAAAGGTTGTTTTCTTCAGTCATACTAAACACGGTTCTGCCGAAACAATTTAAGAATTGTAATTGATTATCCAGCCAATCTGGTTTAGTACGCATGACGAAGCCACGTGAGATGTCTATTTTTAATATCCATGAATGAGATACGTAAATAAATGTGTGCTTAAAGAACAAACAACTGTTTTGTCGATGTGCATGGGAAATGACAATGGAACACCTGCTATATTACGTAGGATGATTTCAAGGTTCTTTTATAATTATCACATGAAAATAATCTAAAACACAACCACCCTTTCTATTGAACAATATCATGAAATTTTTCCTCAAATGTAAAATAGTTTTGTAGTGTTATAATTATGTTTTAGCTATTTCTTCGTGCTCAGAAACTATGAGTTCTCGAACTGTTATTACCACCTGGATGGTCAAGTAACTTCATCAAATTTCAAGTTTTTCTTCACTTTATACTCCTACTCTACTCCTGATAACTTTACGTTTTATCAACTACTATCCCTTTCAAATTACATAATTATCTTTATTACTCCTATACTTTCTATAATTCTGAAACTTCTCTTACTGCTACTTATCTTGTTGCTACCACTGCCAAGAATGGTAATATTAATGATGGAGATGAAAGATATGTGTCGCCCGAGAAGAAGAAGTTAAAGGCAAACCCGACTCTTATGAGAATTATGAAGGAGCACTGCAGGGAAAGAATAAGTCAGATGAATCAGTTATGGAAACAACTTATGAAGGAGGATTTAGTGACAAATTTGATTTGAAAAATAATGTTTATTTAAAATAAACATTGTGTGTCTACTTCATGAAAAGGATCCATTTTATTCGTTCGTTATAATTTGTATATGTTCTTATAAGCTGAACAATGTTGTATTATATTAAATATTGTGTTTAATTTAAACTTGAATAGACAAATTATGTAGAACCAAACATTTTATAGTACGAAAAAGATGATACTTGGTCGTGTGGTGGAAATTTATTAATTATTGTCTTCGTGTCATTGTTTTTTTTTTTTACTTTCTTTAATTCAATTTCTTCTTTCTAGGATTCTGTTTCTTTAAATATGAGTCTTTTGTTGAGATGATTCAATTACAACTCCAATATTACAGATGTAAAAGTACAAATTATATTCTTGACAGTCATTCAGTACAACTCTTTTTCAACTAAATTGTCATCTGATTTAGATTTTACTAGATGAATTGTTGTCCATCTCACGAATGAACGTATCTCATATATCTTAGCCTGACGAAGCGGCGTAACTTAGCAGCAGACTTCATTAAGGTTTTGTTTCTGTTGAAAATGTGGTATGTGCCCTTTACCCCACAGAGGTTTCGTAGAATATTGAGTCGTGATCAGTGTTGTCAGGTTATCGTCGCAATATTTCCCTCAAAATACTGAAAAATGTCCCGATTTTTGCAAAAAATTCCCTGATGCTAAATTTACTTTCAAAATTGCTGAAAATTAAAACAAAAATTGCCAAAAAGATTCATAAAAATTTCCCGATTTTAAAATGATTTTCCCTTTTACCTTTCTTGTGGCCCAGATTCTCCCGTTTTCCGAGAAATTTCCCTCCATCTGACAACACTGGTCTTGATCAGATCATTGAAGTGAAAGAAAGTGCTATCAGATTACTACTTGCATAATCGTGTAAGTTTTACTTTAAAAATGAGTCTAAAGAAGGATTTAATTAAGACAGCTCTACCCTTTTAAACTTTGAAAAAGGTCATTTACAGCTTTAGAATAATTTGTTTAGAAAAAGTTGACTTGTATTATTAAATATATCATTTTGTTAAGGATTCCCTTTCCTGCGTGTCATTTGAACTAGCTGCAAAATATAAATATAATTAGCGTCCATTACTGGCTTAAACTATGTTGAGGTTTATCATAATATTTTGAGTACTTGTTCTGTGAATGTTCTGAACAATAAAATAATAATTTTATTAGCCTTACAAAACGTTGAGATTTCCATTCCAATAAGAGAACCTGAACACCGTTGCAACAAGAACAAACCTCAAAATTAAAAATGGAACAGTATATATTTTCCAAAACGGTTACTTTTCGATTAGATTCTCGCATCCCAGTGTAAGGCTTATCTTTGGATGATGATGATTATGTTCAAAAAGGAATGATTAGTAGTCTCAAGATTTGTTAATATGCAGATGTGCTCAAATTACTAGACTCAGTATCTATTTTCATTGAATTTAATTTTTTGTACAAAATTGCATCAACATATGAATTAAATTCATTATATTTACTGTTATTGAATTCCTTGCTTATTTCATTACATGTCACGTATGCTTTTCAGCATCAAAAAGCATTTATATTGAGCATACTTACTTAGTTTTTTATTAAAAGAGTGAGTTTGATACTAGGAAAACTATTCGATTTCAACCCCTTAATATGGCTGAGCTTCCAAGTCAAATCCTTCAGGCATGGACTGGAACCTGTTTTCCTCGCTTGAGAAAATATTTCATCAACTATCCTATTTACATTTATATTTCAAAATCAAAAGTTTCAATCTTTTTCAATAATATTTTTTATTTTATTTATTTACAGAAGGTTTCAGATACAGCACAATTTGCCATTTTACACTGAAAACATTAACAGTAAACATAATTTTACTATTATTATTTAACAAAGTACATATATTAACGTAAAATATTATTTATTTAACAAAGTGACTGTCATATTGTTCCAAAAATAAACGTAAGACAAATGAATTTAACAAAAGCAGTAATTTTTATTCCTCTTCCTTTTCCTCTTCCTACAAAACGCTTTAAAAACTAGCAACGCAAAGAATGAACATGTATGATGTGAATTACAATTAATTTGGTTTCTTGTCGTTTTAAAAAACTTCAGTTTATTGATTCGATTCCTTCCGTATTTGCCTAACAAAATCACTTGAAAAATGATCAGCATCAAAACACATGAAAGAATACTTGCTCATAACCCATATATTAGCATTAGCTATTATCAGGATTTTTACTTCGAGTTTTAATCTAATAATTTTGTCTAAAGTAATAAATTGGATGTTAGATTTGCAGCAAAGAAAATCTACCAGCTTCATGAAAAATGTGCAAGTTCTTGAGAAAACGGAAAACAAACCCGAGAAAACTTCTGGATAATTATCTCTTTTAAACTCGTAAATATATATATCTTTTAAACTCGTAAATATATATATGTGTAATATCTGCTTTTGAGCACTGGTGTACTATATGGGGTCTATTATGTGGTTCGTTAATCTATGCTATGTTAAATGGAGGCTGAAAAAAGATGCCGTAGCCTTTCATGAACTCTCTGCTATGTTAAATAGGGGTTGAAAAAATGGTTTGTAGCCTTTTATAAAATGTAACCACAACAAATGCGGCATAGAGTATCGTATAGCCCCGGAATATAGAGTACGTTCTTCAGCAACCGCGACAAATACGACACGGTGACTTGTATAGCCCTGGAAAAATAGACCCCCGAGTATAGGGTATGGTCTGCTATGTCCGTCCTCCTGTACCACGTTATGTAGATTAGCTCGAGTACGGCCTTCAGGGTTTTATAATATGGCTCGTAGCCTTTTATGAAATAGATTAAATTCGCATTACGGACAAAAACAAACCCATGTGACATCATCCCACTAGCATGTTTTCGGCAATGTTGAGATGTACAAACAGAAGTAATCCAAACTACTAATTTAATGAGGCAAATTATTTCACATAATGAAGATGTCACTTTGTTAGACAGACATGATGACCATCCAGGCAATTTATATATCTTACTGCAAGACATTACAGCTGATGAAATTCGTCTTGTTCTAAAGAAGAAGAACACTACTGTTCATGAACCTGATGATATACCGTACTTACTTCTATTAAAATCTCCTAAATCCTTACTCTCTATTCTGGCCGCACTCTACAACTCAACGATCAAGACTGGTTTTGTTCCCATTCATTGGAAAGAAGAATCCACCACACTAATTCCTAAACCCAACAAGAGCTCATGAAACTCAGATAATTATCGTCCGATAACTTTGATAAACACAATTCCAAAAATTTGATAAAATAATATTAGTCCATAGACTATCTAAATATTTAGAAGGAACTTACCAATTTTCTCCAAACCAAGCAGGATTGAGAAGCAGAATTTTTACCATCGATCAACTGCTTAGGATAACTACAGACATACAATGTACATTAAACAGAAGATATAGAACTGGTGTCATATTCATGGATCAGACCAGTGCTTTCAATACAATCTGGCATAATGGCCTTTCATTTAAATTACACACACTTCAATTACCCACCACATATATTATATGCATAGAGAACTGTTTGAAAGACAGGACAACCCAAATCAAGATAAATACAGACCGCAATAAGGTCATCCACAATAAAATTGGAGTACCACAAGGAGCTGCATGCCATGAGTTCCATCCTTTACTTAATACATGTAAATGACATTCCACTTCCGATAGATAACTGCACAAAATTAGGTCTATTCGCAGACTATACTGCATAGTGGCCCACGGCCAAATCCTCTAAAGATGTAATCAGCAATCTAGAAACAATCACTGAATAATTTGTCCAATGGTGCAATACTTGGCTTCTAACTTTAAATGAGAACAAGACTCAATTTATAATCTTCTATTCATCAGGACAATACTGTTCGCGACAAAAGTAAATATTTGACCATAAATAATATTAGGATTAAACCGGTCAAATTAATAAATATGTAGGAGTTACTTTCGATGAGAGAAGGATGACATTCAAAAAACACTTTCTCAACTTACGCAAGAAAAGTCTGCTGGCACATTCATCATTTAAGATCAATATTCCGCAAGGACAATATTTCGGTAGAAATAAAAATGTATCTATGCAAATCAATAATCAAAGGTATTGACACCAGCAATATAATTCTGAAATAAATACTGATCCTCTCCTGAAAATTGAAAAAAAAAACATTCCATTAGATTTGCTTTCAGGAATTGGAACGAAAACATTTAGGCTCTGTACAGGACATCAGGTCTGACAGCACTTAACGATATTCTAAAAGAACAGAAAAATAAATATTTCTCTAAAGCACAACATAACAACATTCTTACTCATCACATTGACATAAACAAGTTTAACTTTCCAAGATTTCATCCAGTCTCATGAAATTAATTTCTCCATTCTATAGATACTTAAACTACAAACATTAATAACAGTTAAAGAACTTCCTGATTAACTCTGATCCCAAACTATACCTACAATACCTACCTACCTTCTTACTATGTACCTACCTTCTTTCAATATTACTATGTACGCCACTGACAAAAACAGACGATTTTACCTAGGACGAAAGTAGCTAGGGATAGCTAGAAGTCCATCCCTCGTTTACTGTTAACCTAAGAATAAATTTACATTATTCGCTCACTCGAAAATAACACCAAATAGATGTTTCGTCTCCCGAAAAGCATCATTACCCTCTATAACTTTTCCAGCTTGTGAAATAGAGAAGTAAAACCTACTAAAATTGATTTAGGTTCCATTGATGTTCTATAAGCAAACAAAGAACAGTGCCCAGGAAATCAGAAATGTATTCAAATCCGCAAAAGTTGCAGCGTGTTGCTACGGTAACTCACCTGATGTTAAAAGCATTATAGTTCTGAATATGAAGTTAAAGGAATCAACGTAACGCGCGGCTAAAAACATCGGAAGTATCTGTAGAGACAGCTTGAATGTCGTTTGCTCAAACTCTCAAAAAACGTTCATTATGCTTCACGTACGATATTAATTACAGAGGATACTGTGCACTACACTTTACACACTACACTTCCTGTTTCGTGCGTACCATCTACTTATTCTTCTGGCTTTGAGACCTATTAACCTTAGCCGTCGTTGTGAATTAGCATTCACTATGCAATCCTACATTCACGAAGGCAATGATTAAGCAAAATGTGTGTCTTTCGAAAACGTTCCACATCAGTACCTAGTACCAGGGCTAGTAAACGTTTCACATCAGTAGCATACTGAATACATACCGCGTAAGGATTTCGGAATCGAAGACTTCAAGTGTCCGGAGAGAAACTGACATATACCATCCAAAATGATTGTTTGGTAAGGGCTCATGCACAAGAAAATTACAAGTCCATTCTTATTCAGTGAAGGTATGTTAACAGTAAATGCGTATCTGGATATGTTGCAACTGTTGGTTGTTCATTAGTTAAAGCAGTATCAACCTGACATCATTTTTCAGCACGATGGAGCACCAACACAGTGGTCTTTGGAAGTCCATACCTATCTTGAGTAAACTTCCCAGTGTGATGGATAGGTGGGAACGGACCAACAGCGTAGCCTTCGCACTCGTTTCTGTGGAGTTATGTCAAAGACATCGTGTACACATCTCCGATGTTTAGACTTTGAAGAACAGGATATCTTCAACTCCAGAGGTATTAGCCAACAGATGGACAAAGCTGGAGTTTCGATTTTATATGCTGCTTGTCACGTGAAGGTTTATACATTATCTCGCATTAACTTGATGACCTTTCAGCGCACTTTTTTTTCTTTTCATTATACATAATTATATTTGTAATCAAGGAGATACCTTTGGTCATCAGATTTTTTTTTTAAGAAAAGGCGAAGAACCAAATACTTAACAAGATGAGAGACAAAAGATGTAAATACCGGTTTATTATTATAAGTAACCCCACTTATTTTATCAGATTTTTTTTTAAGAAAAGGCGAAGAACCAAATACTTAAGAAGATGAGAGACAAAAGATGTAAATACCGGTTTATTATTATAAGTAACCCCACATAAGCACACGGTCCGATTTCAGACATGCTTTTTTGCATGAAGGAAATCGGAAAAGTAGTGGAGCATTGCCTTAAATGGTTCTTTGTACACATTCAGACAAAGAGTTCTTCAGGTTTTTTGCCGGACAGCTGCCTGAAGGCTCCACTGGGCTTTCCGATTGTCTTAATGCGGATCTTGTTACAGTGGCAATGCAAGAGCAATGAGCGCATGCATACCCTTCAGGTTTATATCAGACAATGTCGGGCAGGTTTCAGTGTTTCCATCCCATTGTTTTATAATTAAATCTCCTGTTTCTTTGCATTACCTATTGTTTTACTGTTAATTTTCTTCCTTAAATACCATAAACTTTCCTATTATTAAAAGAGAATAAAAAATCCATCGTGGTGTACCCCATCACGTAGAAATATTAACAGTTTATATACGATGTATAATGTTATAACTTATAAGTGTTGATTTCTGTACTTGTCTCCTCAGCCCATCATTCTTGCATCTTGTTTCAACATTTGTCACATGACTTACTTTTTTCGCTTGTGCAAAAGAATTATTAGGTTGCCATGATTCAATGAAGAGAACTGCACGAACGCTGTAACCCGATCTCGTGGAAGACAAAACAAAAACAGTCAGACTTGTAAACAAAATCGTATGTGGACAACAGCATCCAAGAAGAATTATCTCAGTATCGCAGAGTCATTTGTTTGCTATAGACAGTTTAACCAAAGAAGTGCAACGATTGCTTTAACCCAACGAGTGAATTCTGTCTTCAGGTTCCCAACGAGAGAGAGAGAGAGAGAAATAGTTTATACCGTGTGTTCCATCCTTCTTTCTTTTCTATTTTGGAATAGAATGAATCCATGCTTTTCTCTGTAATTTTACTAGCACGTGAGGAAGGGGTGGATGGATGAGTATGTAAAATTGAATACGATTAATTACAGATACATTGGACCCAGGGTCGGATTTATACGTCTAGGCGCCCTAGGCCCATGACTTCCACCCTCACCACTTCCGTAATTTTTCCTTTCCTATTCTCACATGATGACAAAAAAAAAATGATTCTGCTCCGTCTTCTAGCCATTAATAATAAACGAGATAATTTATTTATTTATTTGAGCACCTTCAACAAAGATGTACATCTCCAGTTAAAGAAGGCATATGCAGTTTACTATTACAATATACTGTAATGCAAAAATAAACTAAAAGATAGAAATAAGAATACAAATTTACTACTTCACATATTTTAGGTAACGCATCCGGTTGTTAAAAAAATGACAAATCTTCGGAATCCCAGAAGATCTGCCATTTAGGTCCTCGATGCCAGCTCATTCTTTCAATGACATTTTCTTAATAGTACAAAGGAAATAACATATAAAGAGACAACTATAAAGTAAAAGCTACATCAAAAAAAAATAAGTATGATTCATAAGTAACTACAAATAAGTGTAATATGGAACACAAAGGAGAATACAAGGTTTTGGTTGGTTCTATTTAAAGAAAGGCATCCGGTTATTCCAAAGATGACAGATCTTCGGAACTCCAGAAGATATCCTTTATATCATAGCTGAACATATGGGTAGGCCCATCTTCCCTAGTGTTGAAGTTTAAATACATAGTATATGACTAGTGCAAGTGCAAGTGTTTAGTAAATATATTGTGTGATATTTTGTGCTGTAAAGAGAAATGTCGGGTCGGGCGATCAAGCGATTCGTGGGACTAACGCGAGCGAAAGATTCCGTTCTGAAGACATGGAAAATGAAGTTATGTACTGTTGTCAACAGAAAAGCGAAGCTGCTATTGCTTGTACTAATTGTGGGCATTGGTACCACCTTAGTTGTGTTCACATCGCGCCGTATCTGTATCACAGTCTAAAGGGAATGAATAGCCCTTGGCTTTGTCAAGATTGCGTAGAATCTTGTCTAGGAATCGGGAGCGGTGACTCTAGCAGTGATCAGGCGGATGAACCGACTCCTGTCACTGTGATGGACAAGGTGCTGATAGCCCTGACTGGCATCAGCACGATGCTTGAAAGTACAGAAACTTAGCTAGTTACTCATTTAGCGAGTACTGGGGCTAGCCTTAATGAGAAGTTGGCAATTATTTAGAACACGTAAAAGTCACTAAATTTCATAGAATCAGCTGATTCAATAAGCATTTCATAGATTCCCACAAAAACTCTCAAAAGCGAACAATGGAATAAGGAGGTAGTCTCATATCTTGAACGATAAACTTACGTCTCAGCAATTCAAGCATATTTTTTTTTTCATATCTAACATCTTAGTAGAAGGGTGGGATGAGAAAGGTCTACAGGTCTATACGGAAAAAGAAAGTGCATGATAGCAAGCCGAAACACAGGGAATAACGCAAATAGATACATATCAATTAAGAATGAGAACATAGATAAAATAAACATGTTTTAATAATTAGGGGAATACATAACAAGCATAATCGGGTTCACGGAAGAAATCAAATATCGCTTAGCATCGGGCAATGCATGTCTCTACTCAGTCAAGAAACTCCTAACCTCTCGATTCATATCAAGAAAGTTGAAATTGAAAATATACAGAATAGTTATTCTGCTCGTCCTCGTAAAACCTTACGGTTGCGAAAGTTGGAGTACAACCTTACCAGATGAGCATAAATTACGAGTGTTTGAAAATATGATGTATTGAAACGATATATGGGCCAATATATGGGCCAATATAGACTGCGTAATGATGTACCTCACGGACTTTACAACTCACATGATGTAGCAAAAATAATGAAATTGTGACTATTAAAGTGGACTGCCCTGTTTTAAAATAGTATATGTATGGGTTCGTTATTAGATGTATTGGCTACCAGTATATATCAACACTAAAGTGTATCCACTTTTATTCTTAACCTCAAGTAGGCAATAGTTCATATCAGATCATATGCTGATACCTTTACAGAACAATAACCAATGCACTTCATAACAATGTCAATGGTTGCTGTTAGCCACTATTCATCCAATTCCTATTACATAACTATTAATAATAATTGATATATTCCTGAGAGTATTATTTCCGTAGGATCATATCCTCCAGTGATATAAGTTCAATATCAGGTTGCAAAACATTAAAATACAAAACTCACTGCGAGACCAAACAACTTATAGATAAGAGGAGAAAAACTGTAAAACAAGTAACGAAAATACATAAAATATAAATTACTGACTATTAGTCCAATCTAGTTATAATTTTCAAACTATGCTGATAA
>JAGDQP010024758.1:1017-27598 GCA_022664845.1 Lepisma saccharinum
GAGTTGTTTGCGATGGTTCTACCCGGTGTCTTTTCCAGTATATCATAACCCCGTTATTTAGTAAGTCATCTATGGTTTCTTGCGATTTGGTTAGTACCCTTACCATGTAGGTTGGTCCTGCCTTGCACATGATGCAGATACATTTGATAATAGAATATCCTTCTTGCTGTAATTCGTTATATATCTCATCGTCTGTGTATGATGGTAGAACTCCACGGATTACCACTGATAAAGCTAGTGCTGATCTAGGAGGCGGCATTTGTCTCGGTTCACGTTTGTCAAGCTGTGTGATCTTGGCGCTTTTCCCGAATATTTCAAATGAGCACTTGTCCCTAATAGTTTTCAGTAGGTTCGGGTCAGGAGATTTCAGAATGTAGCCGTTCCTAGTTGGGATGATTTGATTTATTGCTGCTCGTGGTATGTATTTAGTCAGCTGGAGAAATATCTGTTTGTTGTTTTGGAATTTTGTGTCGAAGTTTGATAGCAGGAAATTATAAATCTGAGGTTTGTTTGTCTCATTTTCATTTCCGAGTTCCATGTGCAGGTCGCTCTCATTTGAAGACTCACTCAGATTATGCTGTCTTTTGTTTTGAACAGGAGACCTTGAACGTGATCGATGAGAACTACTTTGAATTTTCCGCTTTTCTAGTACTGCTGATTGGTGAGGACCTAGTACGACTTGAGGAAGTCCGGTGTGCACAGTAGGTATGTTAGATACCAATGTTTCGTCCATTTTACGAGAGCCATGTGTCGTCATATTTCAGATCAGTCCGGGTGCTTACTTGGTTATAAATTGAACAATATGTGCAAAGTCACAACAGATATTAAAATGATATAAATTTTAAACGTAACCAAACTCAGAGTCCAATGAATAGCTAAGGTCAGAATATTTGAGATAGAATATTAACTAGCCAAACTAATAGCCAAAATCGATGTCCAGAAAAATAGCGAGGTCAGAATATAGGAGATTAAATCGATCCAAATCGTTAACCAAAATCAAAGTCCTTAGTAATAGCTTGTGTCAGAATCCTTATACCAGTACCTTATAAATTATATAACTAATAAACCAAACTCGTAAACCAGATAAATAGCCTATAACAGTAATACTAATAACTACGGAGTCGGCTTATGAATTTTTTTTTTTTTTTTGCTAGCTGAAGCTAGCACCCCCAGAGAGCTACACCCTCTATTTGGGATGGGAAGTTGGATGAAAAGGATTGGAATTGGAAAAAATTGATGGGCTAATTGTTTTTACTTTATTTTGTTAATTCTTTAGTATAACATATCATCTAAACGTTTTGGTCTTCATGAGCTTTGCTCATAAACATATTTTAGGTGAGGAATAATCTTGATAATGTTATGGATGATGGAGGTGAGGTGCTATTTCACGTCACAACACTTTGGCAACAATTAAGACGAATGTAATCATGATTCTTCTGCCCAGGGGCGACTCTGGGCTTAATGTAGACGGATGAAGCCCTGTTAATACACTAATGGGTTACATTGCAATTGATGAGGGTGCGATATAGTGAGGGGTGACTTGCGAACGATATGCTGTGATGATGTCAGAGTCTGGATGGTTAGGTGGTAATGTGTAGTGATATAAAGTGAATAGTAATGATAGCGGTGAATGTTTATGTTTGGCGTTTGTGTTGTTGTGATCATGTGATTCAAGTATGTCTTGGAATAATGGGTGCTGTGTTTCCATTCTCTTTGTAATGTACTTGGTTCGGAGTGTTTCGAGGTGTAATAATAAATGGGGAAATGTAATTCTTTCGTACAACTCTCGTGTCGGACTTGGTAGTTTTATGCGGAAAGCGGTTCTCAGGGCATGGCGTTCGAGGATTTGTAGTTTCTTGTATATTGGGTGGTCGGCTGCGATCCAGGCTGTAAATCCGTATGTTAACACGGTCTCAGGAAAACTTTGTAAGTGGTGATTACTGTGTTTGGTTTCAGTCCCCAGCTCGTTCCAGTCAGTCTTTTAAGAAGGTTAAGTCGGTTTTTAGCTTTTGTAATGATCTTCTGAAGATGGGGGCGCCAGCTGAGATGATGGTCAAATATTAGTCCAAGATAGGTAACTTGCTTGGAAGGTCGGATTGGTTCGTGTAGGACTTTGAGTTCGAGGCGAGATGGATTTCGTTGTATGCGGGATCTACATTTTGGGGGTAGAAAGACGATGGCTTGAGTCTTGTTAGAATTTATAGTAAGTCCCCACTGACAGCACCATGATGTGAAGATGTTAATGGCGTCATTCATTGTGCGATTGATATGTTGAATAGTCTTACTGATAGCTAAGAACGCGGTGTCATCAGCGTATTGAAAGATGTGTATGTTTTCTGGTAAGGGTGGTAAGTCTGCAACGAAAAGTAAGTACAGGAGAGGGGAGAGGGCTGAGCCTTGTGGTACTCCACAGTGTAGGAAGATAGGATGAGATAGTTCTGAATTTATTGATACGTATGCTAAACGGTTAGAGGCTTATGAATCCCTTGTTTCCTTCTTTATTGCCCTGTTGAGAAAAATCAACTGCAGATGCTGATATCAACAGACAAAGAAATGTTACTCATCTTTAAGCACAAAGGTTGCTCAGAAAGCATGAAAGGGGAAGAATAAAGCGCACAAGAGAGTTGGAGAGCACATAAATCACTGTTCTTTAGTAGATCAGTTGAATTTATTATTTTATAAACCGTTTGCCCTGCTATCTAGTGGGCATTTTAATTCTCACAAATTCAGATACAATTAGCTTCTTCGGAAGGGTGTTCAGTGATGAACCCAGGAGGTGGCATGGGAGCAAACTCCGCCAGTACAGGGCTGTAGTCGAGGGTGAGAGGATTATCTATGAAACGCAAGAAACTACTTTTATTCAAGTATGTGTTGCTTGTTATGCGTGCAATTTGGCTCAGTAATCAATTGAAACAAGTGTTACATTTACCTTCCAATAAAACACGAGTTTCAATTGGCTACTCATCTAATTCGCAAGCATTCATGAAAACCATCCCTAAGCAACACACACCGACAAAATTTCGCGCTGATATTCGCGACACTGCAGTGATTGTTTACCAAACTATATTTGTGTTCATTTGAAAGCGATTATTCTTTTCATTGTCTTCACTTATCTTCATTTGTCACGCAGTTTTCCACTCTCGTAATTGACTTACCACCAGGGTAAGATTTACTACTAAACCTGGGCCTAGGGGTGCTACTTTCACAGAGGCGCACTTTACAAGGAACAACTGAAATTATTATGCTAAACGCGAGACAAAATATATTTGGGCAGGGTCATTAACGATCATGTGCAGGAGCGCCAAATGCCATGATCTTTGTCCCTGGCGACACCTTGTACACAGCTGATTTCCAGGTAACTTAAAGTGTAAATTACTTAAGGAACGCAAGTAACACGTTACAACGTAGCTAGCCGGTAACAAAAAACTTTGGGGAACTTCGTTCCTATTGGGAAAGCACGCGTCCGCTTCTACAGAAAGACTCCTACCACATGAGGCTCAAAATACGAAGCAAGTTAGTTTCTTGGAGATATTCTATTCCAACAATAACGTTATTTACCAACATGTAAGACATTTCTCTGGAGAAATTCGTTATATTTTCACTTCAGTTTTAATTTGCTACACTTGTATAACGAACTTAGGATTCTATTCCTTGCATTTGGTCAACAGTAGAATAAATCGATTCTCTTATATACAAGAATTATCTGGCTGAAGTTCCTACATATTTCTATATCCTTCAAAATTTCCATCACTTCGCCAACTACTAAGTCACATTTAGGGGACAAGAACAATATTCCAATTACAGAAAATATTTAAAAGAAATTGCAAGGAATTAACATTTAACGTCTTAGTCAAATTGTATTGCCAAGAAGAGAAACCAATATATAGACCAAACAACTTTAACTTTATTTTTATATGGGTCAGTTTAGTAACTTTGGACTTCGGCCCGTCACGATTCGCCTTTAGCTGTTAAAATCCACACACATTCCCCTGCCGGGACTCGAACCCGGGACCTTCGAGCCGATAGCCTATCGCCACAGACCGCCAGACAAAACAACTATTTTAATAAATACTTGATAGTCCATCTTATACCGCCCTCAGCCTTAGATGTCTAAAGGTCGCAAGTAAAATTCAATTCAATTCCATCTTATACAAGACTCTAATACTGCTTGCGGATTACAATTAAATCATGAAAGAACGTGGTGCATTCAGGCTTTATGAAAGCTAAAACAGCATATCTTCCTTTAAGAACTTGTCGTTTAACTGAAATCATTAGAAAAGTCTGTTATAATACACAGAACTGGAGAGTGTCTTTCATAAACGCGATAATTTTGCACTATACGACGTTATTCTTTCTTTTACTCAAAAAGCCTCTAGAAAAGGCATTCTTCAATAATTTCATCTTTTACTGGTGGTGCTATCTAGTGGCAATCGTGATATCTAACAGCAATCCACAGCTCGAAAAAGTGTTAAATATGGGAAAGTAAAGATAAATCAATTATTTACGATAAACCGTTATATTAATCTGCTATGTATATTAGTTGTGTCAAAATTGTTCCCTACTGCAGAAATAGCAGCCATGGCTACAATCTTATGCCTCTAGATGAAGAAAAATAAGATTACATGATGCTATACGATCTAACTTTATCATGCGGATGGTGGCCATGTTAATTTTAACGAAGTTCACGAAGTCAGAGCTAGTTCGTTTGGTGCGCGAACGATATTAACTGAGAGTGACTTTCCGAACGGCTAACTAAATGAACGAACTTCACGAAAGTGGTTTCCGAACGCTTCGTGAGAGAACGAGATTTACGCGTTAAACTCGTTCGTAGTTTCCGAACGAGCCCATTGTTTGAAGGACATCATCTAAGACATCATCTGTGCATATAGTGACTAAATCACCTGTTTTTCAATTCTTCCATTCTGTAACAAATTATGTACTAATATTTTGACACAATTACCTACTAGCTAAGGTTTGGGGGGATTACCGCTGAAAAAATACTAATATAAGATAGTAAAACGTTCATTGGAGAATATCAAGGCAGGCGTACAGGAACTTCAGAAACACAAGATCACTATGCAGAAGAATTTTTCGCATGTTAGGAGAAAATTGAGAGCTTACTGGTACGGGATTTGGGCCAAGACGCCATGTTGCCAACTGATGCTGGGTAACATTGCGGCTAGGTTATGGAGGTGGGAAAATGACTGCATGCATCAGAGAAAACACCACATGGAGACAGAGATGTGGCCGATGGAAGGAGTAGTAGGTAAGGGTCTTCCTAAAGGAATAAGAAGGTAAAGAGTCAGAAGAGAGGGAAAATTGTGAATAATAATTATAAAGTTGAAGGCGAAAGTAAAGAATAATGAAACAATACTGAAAAAATAGAATTAAAGTGCAACCAGAGGCGGAATGAAGAAAATATTGAAGATAATCGACAACAGTTTATTTTATTTAATAAATTTAATTATAAGTAAATGAGGAAAATTAACTTTAACATTAGAGAAGATATACATGATTCTACCATATTACCTTACTTAGATATAAATGGAATACATTCTAATTAAAGAGAATAGGTGTAATTTATCTCCATATTACTCTATTTAATACTTCACATCTAAAATAAGGATTGTCTACTTCAATTTTAATATTCAGCAGATAATTTCTCAAAAGGTTTACAGTGAATCACATGCAGTAAACAGACTGACGAACGTGACACACCGATCTAATAATAATAATAAAAAAAACAGCTACCTGGAAGTGTCCAGCAGGAGGAAGTTAACGAAGTTCTTCGGAGCTCAGTTTCCCTGTCTGTAGGTTGGGTTTGTAGAATCTCGCGAGCTAGTTTATTATTTGAATAAGAATAAAATGGATTATTCTTGAGTATATTTATTCATGTATGTTTTAAGGACTTTTCTCTTATTTTATTGTTCAAATGAGACACTACAGATTGATTCCGCAAACTTCATGCGTAAAGACAGTTTTTGTTTTAATGTAACATTTATTTGAAAACACTCATAACATTTAAAGTCACATTGGAAACTCACTATTCTTTCCATGTATCCTGATGTACTCCAGCTGATTAAATAAAAGCTCCGGATACATATTTTCCTACTTTTAAGAGTATATTTACGCCGAAGAAATCTATGCATTATTATGTGTCGTTTCAAATCACTATCTTCAGTCTATTTATGTTCGCATATTTCAAAATTAGAACGTCCCCACTTCATGCATTCCTGTGTCTCTTTTTAAGTTACGACCTCGAATATATTAACATCTACGTTTCACATTTAACCGACTTTCTCCTGTACGTATGCGTTTCCAGGCAACTATTTAGAGTACATCAAAAGAAGTTCCCTCGCCTGTATATATTAACGTTTTTAGATGCCTTTAACACATTTATATTCATGAAAAAGGCCTCTCGATTGTATATGTTACCATGTCTTTTTAGCCTAATTTTTGAGAGCATTTACATTCATATGTACCACCCTGTTAAGGTCTTTCGCCTGTATGTTAAAATGTGTCTTTTCAAATTACGCTTTTGAGTAGACCTATGCCCAGACGTTTCACATCGAAAAGGCCTCTCGCCTTTATGCGATAACATGTGCTTTTTCAGATAACTCTTTCGAGTATATTTATAACCACATGTTTCACATTCAAAGGTCTTCTCGTCTCTATGTCTTGACGTGTGTGTTTTTAGATTACTCTTTCGAGTACATTTATATCCGCAGGTTTCACATTCAATGTGTCTCTCGTCTGTAGGTGTTAACATGTGTCTTTTCCAATCCCCCTTTTGGATGCATTTATATACGCATGTTTCACATTGTTAAGGCCTCTCGTCTGTATGTGTTAACATGTGCTTTTTCAGAAGACCTTGTTGAATATAATTATATCCGCATGTTTCACATTGAAAAGGCCTCTCGTCTGTATGTCTTAACATGTGCATTCTCAGATGACTGTTTGGAGTAAATTTATATCCGCAGATTTAACATTGAAAACGTCTTTCGTCGGTATGTGTTAACATGTGCATTTTCAATACACTTTTTAGGATGCATTTATACCCGCATGTTTCAGATTGAAAAGGCCTGTCCTCTGTATGTGTCAGCATGTGTATTTTCAGTTGACTGTTTTGAGAACATTTATGCTCGCAGGTTTCACATTGAAAAGGCCTTTCCTGAGTATGTGTTAACATGTGAAGTTTCAGATTACTTTTTTGAGTACATTTATAACCGCAAGTTTCACATTGAAAAGGCCTCTCTCCTGTATGTGTTAACATGTGTCTTTTCAGAGGACACTTTTCCGTAGATTTATCCCACACATTTCACATTGAAAAGCCTTTGCTTTGTATGTGTTAATATGTGTCTTTTCAGAAGACTCTTTCGAGTACATTTATATCCACAGGTTTCACATTGAAAAAACCTTCTATCTGTATGTAATAACATGTGTTTTCTCAGGCTACTATTTCGAGTACAATTATATCCGCATATTTCACATTTAAATATTGTCTCCGGTTCGTGACTTTTCATGTGTGTTCTGAAGCTATTCTTTTCGATAAATTTGTATCCGCATAACCCACACCGGAAATATCCCCGTCTTGATTGGCTCGTCTGTGTTCTTTCAGCTGAAATAGAAATCAACATTTCTTTCATATATTTTGTATTGTTAACCAGTTCTGATACATAGTTAATGCCACAGTTCCTCGCTTGGGGTAAATGTGACTTAATTTTGTTTTCAACGTTTTTTAGTACCTTGTCTCCGCACAATGTATATTTCTAACTTATACCGTTCTTCAATTATGTTCAGTTGCTTTTTATAGCGTCTGTTCTAAAACAGCGAAATTATTTTAACTTGAAGTTATAATTACCCCACCGAATGTTTGTGCTACATTTGTGTGAAGATTGAAATATTAGTAACCACAACAGTTATTTATAGTTTTTGATTGGTAGGACTTGAAAACAATGTAGTACAATAAATATCATGTTCGCATTCAGAACTGAGTCATACCTCTTGTTAAGGTTAGAATAGGGATATATTTTGGCTTACAAACTGCCTGTTACATTAACGTCAATTGTGAAGTGTGTTTCTGCAACTTGGCAGCGATGAGAGAAGTATTTCAAATAGGCCAGCTGCTGTTCGTGTGACTATTATTAGAACCAAAGCTATTTAAAGGACTGTTTTAATAAAATGTCTGTGAATTGTTGCTAATGAGATAAACGGTTTACAACTTTTATAGTAGATATATATCTTTATGAAAGCGTGTGTCTTGTAATAGTTTATAAACTGCCGCGCCATGTAATGAATAGCAGTTGCTGTCACAGCTCACACGGGAAGTAGCTCCTAGCCTAGCTTTGGCTTGTTAGTATAAAATCGAGGACTGTGTAGAAGACGCACGGAAGAGAATATTACACGTATGAGTACATTGGGATCGACGGAAGAGAATATTACACGTATGAGTACATTGGGATCGACGGCACTTCTCAGTGTCGGAGAATAGGAGTTAGTTTGAGACATTTTGTATTATAAAGTGACTGGCCATCTTTTCATCATCACGCACTCTGCATCATTGTTCATTTCTTCAACATACCGAAACAAATCGCAACAGGTCAACATTCAATACCATATATTGTTCAATTAACAACTTCCACAACTACTCCTAAAATGACGTAACAAGGTAGAACCCAAAACACTCACGTAGCTCAGATTGATTTTCTTCTGGATAACGCTCCAGATCATAGATCCAAATAGTGGCTTATGTCAGTAACAGACAGAGTCGTTGATGATCACTTGAAACTTCTTGACTGAGTTCCTGAAACATTTTGCTAGTTTGGGATGACTTTGAAATTAAGAATATGTAGTTGCATTCTGACAGAACCTCAATCCTTGGAAATTATTGTAGTTCCGAACGAAATCTCAAAGGATACGATATGTAGATATAATTTAGATCGTATCACATCCATTCAATACGAAAGAGATCCAATGGTCAGAATGCACGAAAAGTTGCTGTTTAAATGAAGTATTAGAAAATCTATAAAATGTTACACAAATATAGCGCCAGCACCGATGAGATTATGCAAAAATAAGTGAGCAGTAAAATTTGGCTGATACCGACTTATCGAAGGATTATTTTATATAGGACGGCACATCAACTGTGGACGTTGCGGTCATATTGTGTCAAAAGGCAGAACAGGGAAAAAGTGCTAAAGATTGACTGGACGCATTGTATACACGTATACAATATCTATCTCTCTGAACACATGTATACAATAACAGAGATAGATATACTGTCCGTTGTCCAGGCTTTCAGAACAGAATGTTTTACTAGGACGTCTGGTTACAATATTAACAGAGCGTTAGGTTTTAAAGCATTGCCGAGATATAAAATCCACGGGAGGGACAGATTATACATATAGATGCAGATGGAAGATTTAGTACCAGAAATCAGTCATATCCAAGGAATTGCTGACGTCGCAGACCCGTCATTTAGGCAACCCCTGAAGATCATTTAGTGCAAGCGGGAAAATACGGAACAAACGAAAGAGTTTTTAATAAAGTAACACACTGATACATGTAGCAGAGGCAAGATGAATCGTTTAAAAAGTAGATTGACGCGGGAAGATACTGTGAAAATATCAGAGTTACTTATTTACTCTATGGCTTACAGACACCTCAAGTTCATCGCCGCATTAACGATCTACAGGCTGAGTCAAAAGTCGGTTAACTCGCCTGTAGCACACGAATGGCTTGGCGTTCACACTTGGATCACGGCATATGTTGTTCGTGTGGGTCTTGGACCATATTGCACGACATGGGTTTCATGGCGGCCATCTTGGAGGCCACCATCTTCCATCCAACTTTGTAATTTTAAATGAGAAGGGGGCATGTGGGATATCATTTGACAGGAGCGCAAGCTCTGATAAACAATGATGCAGTCCATTTTCACCTACCTGTATAAGAAGTTATTGCGTTACAAAGTGTGAAAATTGGGTGTTAGAGCATGTTGTTCTCTGTTGTTCCAGATGATGTAAGATGTCGCTAACAATCCCAGAACACATCGAGATCGTGGAGAAGAGTGGTAGACGATCTGCCAGGGTGATTGCGGCGGAGTTTAATGCATCCCACCCAGAGAGGAAGAACATCTCACAAGTTGCAGTTTTCAAGTTGTTGAAGAAGTTCCATGAGACGGGCTCTGTTCAGAAGGATCGATCTGGACGCCCACGGACCGCTACTACCAACGACAAGGCGACAGACGTGTTGGCTGCTGTTGTGAAAAGCCCAAAACACACTTCTCGTCGTGTGGCATCCATAACAGGAATCAGTCAGCGATCAGTGCTACGGGTGCTGCATGTGAACAATGTGTACGGACGATCCCATGTTCCCATTATATGTTCTTTTCAGTGATGAGGCATTATTTTTCGTCCACGGAAGTAAACAAACAAAGTCACAGATACTGGAGTGACACAAACCCAGATTGGCGCCAAGACAGCAAAGAGGTGGGTAGGGAAAAGGTGATTGTCTGGTGTGGAATCTGGGGGACGCGCAATATTGGACCATTCTTTATCCATGGCACCCTGACTGGTGAGAAATATCGTGCTCTGCTCGAGGATGAAGTGTTCACTGCACTCTTGAATGAGGCGTGATTTCCCATCATTTTTCCAGCAAGACAGAGATCCACCTCACTATGCGTTATGTGCACGCCAATGGCTCGATACACTTCGAAAATGTCCAACGCTTGTCGCCATCACCCACAGTTCTGTCATTACCGTTATGGTTATTTGTAACCCAAAAAGTTGGTCAAAAGTTTCAGTACAGCCTTGTGGATCACAAACCCTCAAGGAAATTAGGCATCGTAGTATACACACGTGGGCTTTATTTTGTTTTATATGGGCAAGTCTAGTAACTTAGGACTTCGGCCCGTAACGATTCGCCTTTAGCTTTTAAAATCCACACCCATGCCTCTGCCGGGACTCGAACCCGGAAGGGGCATGGGTGCTCGTCCTGGCACACCGAACAATGTCATTATTTGCAATATAATCTCCGCGTATTAAAGATTTATGAACTAAAAAGTCGCAGGGTACACCTGGTGAAAATGCCTTTTTGAAGAGGCAGATTATTTTATTAGCATAGCCTCATTCTAAAAAAAAAAAAAAAAAAAATCAGTAACTTCTTTTGTGTTTCTAACGCAGTTCCAAAACGTTTTTCATGTCTATTTCTGCAACAAGTAAGTGCACAATAAAAGTAAGTACACATGTCTGGCATATTGTTTTGCACTGTCCTTTGTAAATAATAATTTTACTCAAGAACACGCAACATGCATGTCTACTCTATATTCAAAAGGAAAATAGTATAAAAGTTAAAATGTGGACGAATTTGTTGTCTGTTTTACCGCCTAAGTGACGTAATTCTCCGTAGACAGCCGAAGAAAACGTTGGTTGCTCTTGCAAAAATTACTCCTGAAAAAATGAAAATTTTGGTAAACTGTAGTTATATATTGCTGTCTAGATGGCACCACTAAAAATTACTTATGACATCACAGATTTGCGCTTCAGCATCATAAAGAACAAACGGAAGAGAGAAAGCGAATTGAAACACATATAACTAGATTTAAAGGATTGTGAACATGTTGAGATATACTTCTTTGTTTCTAACATTAGTTTTAATAAACAGCGGTTTCCACAAATATTCAGGTAGATAAAATAT
The DNA here is from genome assembly GCA_022664845.1 of Lepisma saccharinum. Classification (NCBI taxonomy): domain Eukaryota; kingdom Metazoa; phylum Arthropoda; class Insecta; order Zygentoma; family Lepismatidae; genus Lepisma; species Lepisma saccharinum. The sequence continues at coordinate 12,712 of JAGDQP010024758.1, forward strand.
ATTGGTCTGATATGTTTGTGGTTCAACGACATAACTTAACCTAGCCTATTTGTGGATGGTTAGCTTATTACCGAGGACCCAGTGCTGCATACGCACAGGCGAGACCAGTAAGTGTACCACCGATATAGGATTGACAGCATTTTTTCAGTGTTGGAGGGTGGAGTTAGCCTGACAAACAGCAGTCATTGCACTTTGACTGATCATCCACAGTTTATCATCTGTAGTCCTTACCTCTCATCATCGGCTCACTCCTACCTCCTCAGGTTCTTGCCCCCCTTTTCAAACGGGGGGCCCTCCTAACAACAGGAATTGGACAGACACTCATCACAACATTCATTTTGTATGTCTATATGTCAAGCATAGCCAATATGACTGAAAAGCAGCAAGTAGGACTTCACCAACTTCCAGCACAAGTTCCTGGACCACCACCATACTCGACTTTAGTCTCTCCACGGCATCAACGTAGGACAGAAACAGCTACACTCTCTCGATCTCGCTCACCAACTGCAATAATACCAGGACGTTCTTCATCACCACCATCAAAAAGAACCCATACCATCAGTGACTCAGACTCCGAACATCAAATCGAAATTCACAACACGGAAGACTCTACAACATTAGCAGGTTCAACTACCAGGAAACACTCATTCTTGCTCACCAACTTTTATCCGAAATATCAGAATAGTAAACTACTACTACTCCAATTTTCCAAATACGTCTCCCGCGAGCAAATCAGTAGGATCATACCAACCAGAAATGGTGTTATTATTCAGTCTTCAGACCCAAATCTCGCTTCATCCATTCGAAACAAACATAGCTATGAGATCTTCGGAAAATCCGCAAAGATGACCAGACTGGAAGATAAACCACCACGGCAACCACCACCACCTCGCAAATCACCCACATTATCTGTTGTCATACGAGGCTTAGAACCATCCATCCCGGACAACGAAACAGAAGACGAACTAAAACTGGAAGGACACACTATTCTCAGATGCATCCGTATCAAATCACGAATCGGAGAACCAACATACATGGTACGAGTACTCACCAATAGCCAGGAAACCATTGACGATCTTCTCACTAACGGTGCATATGTGTACAAACGCAGATACAGAGTAGAGCCTTCACATACACCACCACCGCTCCCAATGAGATGTGAAAAATGTCAGCAGTACAACGTGCATCCAACATCAAAGTGTCCAAACGAAGACAAATGCGGATTTTGCTCAGGACCACATAACACTAAATCTTGCAATAACGCTCAACAACCACCGAAATGCACTACATGCGGAGACAATCACCCGACATTTAGTTACAAATGTAAAGGGAGACCAGCACCGGAACCATCAAAGCCAGAACTCATAGTTCCAATACACACTCCAGAAATAAAGCAACAAGGCACAAGCACTGCATCTGTTTTTCAACCAATCACAATCGATCAACTTCTTGCTTTCCTCACCGTAGTGCTTCAGAATATACATCCATTTCAACGACCATTCATCTTGCACCAAATACAGCACGCAGCAAAAACCACTCTTCATGTGAATTTCAATGCAACATATTCTGGTCCTTATGCCCACTTTCATGCTACAACACTCGCAACAGAAGTCTAAATTCAACTCCAACCTCTTCGCAAATACAGTCATGGCTTTGATATTTCTATTCTTAAATATACGTTCACTTCCAACTCATAAACCTCTTTTTGAACAGCTGCTTCTAGAAGAAAAGATCAATGCTTTCCTCTTAAACGAAACCTATCTCAAGCCTACCAGCATCTGTAAAATACCACGCTACTCACTCCTTCGAAACGACAGTACGCTCCCGGCACTCAGGGCAAACGGTGGCACTGCTATAGGTTTTTCACCTTCCATACCTTATCGTTTACACACGCCTCAAATACCCAATCTACCAGAACACATAATTACAACTCTATACTATAAAAATAATTACATCACCCTTGCAACCATCTACATCCGTCCGGGCCACCCCATACCGTATCCGTTCTTTGCACATATCTCAAATAATTTTCGTACATATATTATCATGGCCGATATTAACATACATAGTCGCCCAGACAGAGAAAAAATAGCTTTTCAACAATTCATTGAATATCAAACCACAGGAACTGTACATCAACTGCCGAAACACACCAGACCAATTTCGAAAACCACACCGGATATTGCAATAACCTCTACCAACCTAACACAACGTTGTAACTTCGATGTATTAGACCTAATAGGAAGCGATCACGCCCCCATAAAACTCACTTTAAGCTGCCAAACTCAACCTTTCACACAAACAAACATACCACTGAGAAAAACACTACGTTTCGACAAAGCAGACTGGATCGGTTACAGAGATTATATCAATACCCGCTTGAACCCGAATATCTCACTCACTACTGAAACTGACTTTTATAATCAAATTGACACCATTACCAACACTCTTCATTCTGCATCCGAAAAATTCATCCCACAAACCACCCAACATCCCTATAGACCCAAACTTCCTCCACAATATCTACCATTTATACAACGATCCAGACATCTCTATCGTGACTACCAGAGAACCGGAAATCCAGAATCACTTCGATTACATCGACAATTACAGCGAACTGTTCATAATTACCTTAAAGCATATAAACTGCGACAGTGGGTTAAAACATGTAATAATCTTGCAGACACATCTCACCCGACAAAATATTGGAAAAATTCATTGCACTTACCGGTAAATACACCAGAACCTCATACCCCCTCATACAAAACAACCAGGCATTACACACTGATGATGACAAAGCCAATGCATTTGCAGACTACCTTCAAGAAATATTCACCCCTTCGCCTCCTTTCAACCCTTTCGTACGTCATCCCGCGGAACGATTAGATCTCTCATCTCCCCATCTACAGGCAAACATTAACCATACTCTCCCGGAACACCCACTTACTGAACCAATCACTCCTGAAGAAATTACCCAAACATTAGCACGTAAACGCCAATCTGCACCAGGCATTCACACCATAACCTATAGACACCTTAAAGAAGCTCCCTGCTCCCTCATCCAACTCCTTGCACTACTTTACACCTTCATATTGCGTACCGGCATTTTCCCCCTACAGTGGAAGACCTCTAAAACCCTCATGTTTCTTAAACCACAAAAACCTGCTCACTCAATCTCGTCTTATCGACCAATCCAACTTACCTCTGCACTCAGTAAAACTTTAGAAAAAATCCTCGTCCAACGATTACATCTCCATCTAGACCACCACAATCTCATACCTCTCCACCAAGCCGGCTTCCGTCCCAACTTCTCCATCAATGACCAACTCCTCCGCCTCGTCAATACCATTACAAACCACTTCAATACCTCCCAACCATCCTGTCTCGTCCTGTTTGATTTAGAAAAAGCTTTTGATAAAGTTTGGCACACAGCACTTATCCACAAACTCCGATCCTTCCAACTACCTATAACCTACATTCGCTTCATATTCAATTTCATTACCAACCGTCTTGCCTACATTTCAATCAATTCCAGCCTATCACATCCCATTTTCCTCCACTGTGGTGTCCCTCAAGGATCCGCTTGATCACCTTTACTATACTTACTCTTTGTTGCCGACATGCCCCCTTTACCTCCCAATATTCACCTATTCCAATACGCTGACGACACAGCATTTCTGGCCTGTAGTAAAACCATCCAAAATATAAACAGAACCATGACAGACGCTATCAACTCCTTTACCTCTTGGTGCAGTAAGTGGGGACTCTCCATTAATTCACATAAAACCCAAGCCATCGTTTTCCTTCCTCCTAAACAGCACTCACGTTTTCAACGAAATCCGTCACGTCTCGCTTTATCCGTTCAGCAAAACCCAATCCTAGCTTCAAAACAAGTCACATACCTCGGACTCACCCTTGACCAACACTTAACCTGGCGACCTCATCTCAAAACCATCATTAGCATAAATTTATTTAAACGCCTTACAGGAAGCACATGGGGGCTAAAACCAGACACAGTGCTAAACACATATAAAGTATTCCTACGCCCGGTTCTCACTTACGGATACACTGCCTGGATTGCCGCTGACCATACATTCTACAAAAAACTCCAAATACTTGAAAGACATGCCCTCCGTATTGCGTATCGTATCAAACTTCCCTGCCCGACCCAAGACCTTTATGACAGACTAACTTTCCCACACTTACTATATCACCTAGAAAAACTACTCATAAAATATTTTACAAAACGTTTCGAAACTAACCATCTGCTCTTCCATAATATCATCATCTCACACGAACAGCAAAACCAACCCTCTGCTCACAGGCATACACCATTATCACTTCTCTTTACACTATACCACTACACCATGCCTCCAAATCACCCTGACATACCATTCATCTCTGCATTCACCACACCGATCATCCCTCATTATTTAGCACCTACATATTCTGCACAGTGACCATCTTGAACGCAAAGGGCCCATCTGTCTCCATCACGATCTAGAGTAGCCCCTAGATCAGAAGATAATCACTCATTCGTCTTATTTGTGCCAAAGTGTTGTCTCGTCTAGTGCACCTCATGCCCATTTAATCATTCAGCATTATACAAACTACCTTTTTTTCTTTTTTTTTTATCCTTTAAGCATGATTATGAGAAAACTCATAATGACCTTGATGAAAAGAATAAATAAAGATTAAAAGATCCAAAATAAAATCTCTTTGCCCACCCACCTCTCTCCCAAGATCCACATTTCTTTAGCCTTCCCTTCCCAAATAGAGGGTTTAGCTCTCTGGGGGTGCTAGCCTGGCTAGCAAAAAAAAAGTTCAACGCTGTCACAGAAAACCTAGCCTATCTGTGGATAGTTAACGTGCTCACGATGATCTAGTGTTGCATACGCATTAGTGAGAAGCAGTACGTGTACATCCACAATAGGATTGACGGCACTTCTCAGTGGCGGAGGGTGTGAGCAAATCTGAGCTCTATTTTTGCAGTCATTATACAGACTGATCATTTTTTTTTGTTTCATCTTCATCATGCCAAAGGACAAAGGGCAATCTAACAAACATCAGCTTCCATCTGTGGTACAGAAAACATCATCTCGAGTAACTCCAAAATTTTCCAAATCTTCCAAACACAAACGTAGCACAGATCAGTTGTCGAATGCTAGTTCACGATCTCAATCACCGACCGTTCATCATCCTGACAGTTCGAAGTCACCTCCTATGAAGAAATCTCATAGACTGAGCAGCTCCGACAGTGATTCTGATCATCAAATGCAGGACTCTGACCATGAAACGAATAGCAACCACACTTCTAATCGTTCATCATCTGAATCTCTTCATGCTTATCTCCTAACAAACTTTGACACTAGATATCAAACTCCAAAACTACTTCTGAACAGATTTCTGCAGTATGTACCGCGAGCCAACATTTCTCAAATAATACCAACAAGGAACGGCATTATCATCAAGTCTCCTGACTCTACTCTAGCCACAACTATCAGAAATAAGTACAGTTTTGAAATATTTGGCTCCAATGCTCAACTTACACCCATGAACAGCAAACCAATCCATCAACAGCCACCGCCTCGTAGATCTCCTATGCTTTCTGTTGTCATTCGAGGAGTTGCTCCCGACATCTCATATTCAGAAGCAGAGCAGGACTTGAAGGTCGCACTATTACCAAATGCATCAGGATTAAAACTCAACAAGGCACTCCCAGTTACATGGTCAGAGTACTTACCAACCATCAATATACTATAGACAACCTTCTTGCATCTGGAGCTTTCATCTACAAAAGGAGATACAGAGTTGAGCCATCACGTACTACACCACCATTACCGTTAAGATGTGAACACTGTCAATCATATAACGTGCATCCGACCAACAAATGTCCTAACACTCCAACTTGCGGATACTGCTCAGGAAAACATAAGACAAAAGACTGCACAAACTTACAACATCCACCTAAATGTGCCAACTGTGACGAACAACATCCATCTTTCAGTTATAATTGCAAAGGACGTCCTGCAATAGAACCAGACAAACCAGCTTACATCGCCCACTTACGTCTTCCAAAAGAACCAACACCTCCTCAGTCAGCCCAGCAACCAATCAGCATAGAGCAACTGCTCCGTTTCGTAACCATCACCCTTCAGAATCTCTTTCCATTTGATAGGGAAAACGCCCTCCGAGAAATCCAATACGCTGCACAAGAAATCTTCAAACTCACACTTCACGCAACATACTCCGGACCATATGTTCACTTCTCTATCCCACATCCCAACCCTGGTTAAACAGCAGCAGAATCATCACTGACTTTTCATATCATATCACTCACACTTCATCACCATCTTTGCACAGTAACCATCAATGTAAGACAAAGGGCCCATCTGTCTACCATAAATTCCTAGAGTAGTCCCTAGGAGAGAAGATTTATCAATCACTTGTACTGTTTACAAGTGTTGTGACGTTAATTGCACTTCATGCTCATATTTTCATTAATCACCCAACCATAATGATTATAAGCGCAAAGCTTATAATATCCAAGATAAGTAATCGATGCAGCTCAATAAATGATAATAAAGTATTCATACCTCCCTTAGACCATCCTTCCTTATACACCTTCCATTATCCCTTCACTCCCCTTTCCTATAAAGAGGGCGTAACCCTCTAATGGGTGCTAGTCACATTGGTGACTAGGAATTTGTAAAAAAAAATCAACGCTGTGATTCTTTTCTCCGGAGTTTCTTCTATTTTTGTAGGGGTCAAAAATGAGTATTTTAAACTCTGGCCTCCAATTAAATAATTTACTTAGTGTGGTAAACCGCCCTGGTCTGAAGTATATAGTACTGCCAAATTGTAGGCGCTCATAAGATTTTTTAAAAATGAAGCTTAAGAATTATTTTACGAAGCTAATTTTATTCAGTACACATAGCTTATTGTTTCTTTCATGACGTCTGCACACGGAACACAATTTTTGTTATTGGTCGTGGTTAAGCACAATTTCAAGAAGGCTTCGTTAAGTTGCATATTTAACCTATGCATATCTAAGGAGATAAGCTAAGGACCGTGCTTTCATTTTTCTCTCGTTATTTATTGCTATAACGTAATTTTGTAGTGTTTTCCTTCTTAAAATAATAGGATTTTATCATTATGTAAACTAGTTATTCTGGGACGTTAGGATAACACCTAATGAAATAATTACGTAATTGGAATAACAACGAAATATATCTGATGGAATAACACAAAAAGGAATAAAGTCGATCGGAATAGCACCGAATGGAAATGCAGCGATCAGAACGAAACCGAGAGGAATAAGCCCTACTGGAATAAAATTAAAAGAAAAGGTTTCGATTGGAATAAAGCCGAAATGAATAGGATCGATGGAAATAATATCGAAAGGAAATGTTCCGATTGGAATCACACCGAAAGGAATAAAGTCGATTGGATTAAAATCGAAATGAAATGCACTGATCGGAGTAAAACAGACAGGAAAAACACCGACCGAATAACTTTGACTGGGTCTCAGATTAGCACCGAAAGGGATAACATCCAGTGGAATTACGTTAAAATTTAGCAGTCCTGATAGTGCAAAAAGGCACTAGATGGAATCCCTTTAGAGGAACGATTCTACGGACATTAATTTACTACTATCATAAGATTCTTTAGAGTGTTACAATATCGTATTTTGGTGGATTGTTTTCAAATTTATTCCGATAAGGAATGGAATATCATCGAAAGTCATGAGCTGGATTAACGCCGAAACCCACTTCATGGAACTACTGAGGGATGGAAATTAAAACTCTGTTCAATTTCTGGTAACATATGACTTGAGACACGGCAAGAAATTGTAATTGGAAGGAAATGGTAAAAATATCATTTTCGAAGTAACGCCAGTTTGCACTAGAATAAGTTCGAATACAACGGATAGCTCCATTTCCTGAAAGTTGGTGACACGCGCTCTTTCGTACATGTTCCTTTCGATGCTAAGTTTGGTGCTATTCCCCGGTCCTCCCTGGGTCGCGGAACAACACCGAAACGAACAAACAAAATTATACAATAATTTATAATTTTTGCAATTAAAGAGGAGGAGCTGATTAAGGTATCATAAAGGTAAGGTAAAGGAAAAAACAATAAACAGGAAGAGTCCAAAAAACCTATCAGATTCGGATTCCGAACAGGAAGAAGAAGAGGAGGCAGCAATGTTAACAGAAATAAGGAGAATCAAATCCCCGTCGCAGAAAAGAAGAGATAGACTAAGACTAATAGAATTTAGAAAGAAAAAGAAAATCATAGCGAGGAACACCAAAATGCAAGAACCAATAAAAGATAAAGTAGAGCATAGAGAAGAAACTGGAAACAAAGGAAACAAGTACTCAAACGGAAATGAAGAAACGATGGAGTGCCTGGTTCACAAGACTCCTCCCTGGCGAAAAATCAGCAGAAGAAATAGCGAAGAAAAACACAAAAGTGAATAAGCAATTACATAAAACAAAGAAAGAAGTAGACATTGAGACTGAGATAGAAGACATTGGTGGAAAAGAAAGTGATGAGGAAGAACAAGAACCAAAACCAAGTTGTTCCGGAGAAATAGACAAGGGAAGAGATTGGACATATGCAATTGAAGACAACAGATACAAGCTGGCCACCCCGGAGGATCCACAAGCTTTGATAATAGCGCTAAGACATGTTGTGAGTAAGCAACATGACAACGGAGAAAGGAGAACTTTTCCCGTTCCAGACGCAGTGGATAGAATCTCTTTGAGGCGACAGGGTCTGCCGACCGACCCACTTGAGCTGATCGGGCTGATTAAGGAAGTCTTCGCTAGAAGAGAAGAGGCCTTCGAGCCTGAGGAGGTATATCTTGATTTCGTGAGGGTGCATGGCAGGGTGCTGCTGGATCCAAAGGAGTCGTGGCCACACTGCTTAGTGCACACGAGGTTTCCAACATAAATGTGGCCGGAGTAGTGTTCTGTGCTACAGATTAATGCGCAAAATTCAAGAATGATCGGCTTAGAACTAAGGAAGTTAATGGAAGAAATAAAGACGGATTTGATGTGTATTCAGGAGCCATACAACTTAAAAAGTAGATTAATTAACATACCCACAACAGCACAAATAGTGATGAAGGGACCTAATCCAAAAGCGGCCATCGTAAACTTGAACCTTGCGAGCAAACCTAAATACCTAAAGATCAAGAGGAAGATGAAACTGAAGAGCAATGAAGAGTAAGAATAGAATCAGAAGAACAATTGAGGAAAATAATAAGACTGAAACAAGAAGAGAATAAAGATGAGAAAATTGTACAAAATTCGGAAGTTGAACAGGCAATAAAATAATTAAAAAATAGAAAAGCGCCGGGTCCTGACGGATTGTAATCGGAAATATATAAAAAAATCAAACACATTTGTACACCATATCTGGCAAGACTTTTCGCCGAATGTTTGAGGCAGGGACGCTCACCTAAAAAATGGAAGGACGCGAATTTGATAATACTGTTAAAAGGTCAGGAAAAACCACGTGAAAATCCGCAATCATATAGGCTCATCTGCCTCCTGAACACAATTGGATTTTAAAAAAAAGTCGTCATAAAAAGGCTACAAGAAACAAGAGATGGACTAGAAAACGATAACAACCAATTTGGTTTTAGGAAAGGTAAATCAACTCAAGATACAGTTAACAAATTCTGTACAAGAATAAGGGAGGCGGAGGGTAAATATGTAGTAGCAATTTTCATTGATATTAGCGGAGAGTTCGATAACTTATGGTGGCCAGCTCTCTTCAGGAACATGAATAACTTAAAAATACCAAATTACATAGTAAGAGTGCTTAAGGAATATTGCGAGGGTAGAGTGGTTAACCTCTGTGCTCCAGGTGAAAAACTAACAACACCACCAAACGAGGGATGTCCACAGGGGTCAGTGTGTGGACCAATTTTTTGGGACATGTGCATAGATTCATGCATTGCAGATCTACATGAAATGAGGGAGGTACACTCAGTCATTGCCTATGCGGACGACATCGCAATCTTGGTGGAGGCGGACTCTAGAAAAGAAATAGAGGATAAAACGAAAACAATAATGATAAGAGTCAAACAATGGTGTGATAACAATAAACTCACAATATCTAGCGAAAAAACAAAATACATAATATTCAACAGTAAATTGGAAAGAAATCCCACTATAAAATACAACAATGAACCAATAAAGAGGGTAAAGTCATTTAAATATTTAGGAATTACGATATATGATAAATTAAATTTTGAAGAACACATTGAAAATATCAAAAGCAGAATAGTTAAAGTTTGAAACAAATTGGCGACAATAGCGAACAATAAGTATGATTTACCAATACGTCTACTGAAACTTTATAATAATCAAGTCATAAATTCAAGTGAATAAATTTCATTTCAATATCCCCAACTGTTTAGGCTGTGTATTGTATATAACAATGGGTTTAGCGGCTATTTTGGATCCAAGATGGCGACTTTTTCAAAATGTCGGATATTTTCCTTTACCTACTCATGGTTCTACACCATCATACCAAATTTGGTGTTTCTAGCTTCAGTAGTTTGGCCTGTGAATTTTGATGATGAGTCAGTCAGTGTTCATGGGGCTATATAGTATATGAATTGTTCGTCGACTGATTAGAGGATTTTATTTAATATTAATACTCGGTGAACGTTCCTCCACTTCTCTAAACCCAAATCGACCACTGGTCAGCAGAAAGATTTTGTTGTACAATTTGCTTGTGAAGATAGAGGAGAAAGTGATTTATGCTTTATGTTGCTAACATCTCTTGCTTATTTTTATATACAAACTGTTACATTAATTTTTTTATTTATTTTTTTGCCGAGTTTCTGTGGTGCTATTTATTTATTTATTTACCCACGATAGGGTTAGACTCAATGTTACCAGAAATTATAACGGGTTGGTTGAGCTTTCTGTTATTAATGATTCTCAAAGAATTTTACCCTGGGGTAGACTATACACTTAGTGAAGATAATGCTTATTTTTGAGAATATATTTCATTAATTTGGAGATAACTTTGGCAGCAGCAGAAAGGTAAGTCTTAAAAATAAAATAAAATAAACTTTGGCAGCAGTAGTTTACTTGAAAATTAGCCCCCAATGGACTCACCCCAATTCCCCCACCCGAGTGAAAGTGTCTGAATTCATCACTGCATTCGAGTTTTCACAGCTCGCTTCATCTCACCACCAGTGAAAATGAACTAAACAACACACGTTCTTATTAAAAGTGATGAGTTGATTTAAAAGTACTCAACTTTCAGATTTAACAAATTATCCTTTGATCTATAAAAACGGTACCACTCCTACGAATTTTTTATTAACCTTTTATCATGATTGTCCACAGTGGTTTTGTTTAGACCAACCAGACGTCCCAGTTTGCCCGCCAGTTTAAAAAACTTCCGACAGTACAGAAACAACTGCTATAAATGGCAACACTGATACTCTCAGACGTGACTCGAAAGGAACCATGGAATACAATACAGACTGAATCGGAATCGGAATTGCAAGCCAAAACGTGACAAGAACTGTACTGAAATGAATTAACAGGAATATGCACGACAGGAGCTAGCACGAAACGGAATTAGAGCGAGAGGAACAAGCGCGAAACAAAAGTAGCGCTAACGGAACTATAACGACAGGAACAAGCGCGAAACTAATTAGAGCGACAGGAACTAGCGCGAAACGGAATTAGAGCGACATGAACTAGCACGAAACGGAACTAGAGCGACAGGAAAAGCGCGAAACGGAATTAGAGTGCAGGAACAAGCGCGAAACGGAATTAGAGCGTCAAGAACAAGCGCGAAAGGAACTAAAGCGAAAGTTTAACTCTTATTCCGGTTCGCGCTTGTTCCGGGACCACACATTCTCGACAGCACCCCGAAACTTTAACCGTTCCGAAACCGCGCTAAACTCCACTTTCACGGTCTCAATTTTGATTGTACAACCCGAGCCGGAAAATCCTGGCTGAATTGAAGTCGAAATAATCCCGTATTATAAACCAATTGAAATATAGTCATCTACAGGTTTTAATTATTTCTGTAGCATCATGACAATTCGTGGGTGAATTTAGTCACAAAATTAAAAGAAAATTAAAAGGAATACTTACTTTGCTTAACATGTATCGCCATCTATTGTTTACGGCCAGTGTCGCAACTACCGTAAATAATGTGATACTGCGCGGAGGGGAAAAGTAGACTACCTATCTTTTTCTATTCATTGGTTCAATACCGTGTGTTGATCTAGCTTAGCCGACTTGGCTACATTTACGCGACCGGTTTGGTGGTTTGATTTTGCGTGATAGAAAGAAAAGAAACATTTTTGTGTTTTGAGAGGGGATAGACGTGCAGTTCGTAAAATTCTAAGTGGAAAAATGTGAGCGACCAACTGTGAAAACGAAGTGATCGCTACAAGCATGGATATACATCTATCTTGTATATCTACATAGATGTACATATATATGGTCTATGGTACAGCAGTGGCTCCTGAAATAATAGGTGAAGTTCGACCAAACCATTCATGGTCGGCTTTTCATACAGACACTTGCCGCGTTTCTTGCTTGCGATTTGGCCGAGTAGACTATTGCAACACATGGTTATCATGTGTTCCATGTATAACACGAATTTCTATTGGTCACTCATAGAAATCGCAAGCTAAGCACGCGGGGAGTGCCTGTAACAAAGGCCGCCCTAACAGAATCACTTACTCCCAGTTTGGAATGTCACTCCAATTCTTCCTGGAATTCTTCCAGGAATTTCAGTTTGAGGGGCAGTAAACGGATTTGCAAGGTTTGTATAGATTTTTATCAAGAATTTTTTTAATTTTGGAGATGTGTGTGCTCAACCATTTGGAGGGGTGACCCCACTTCTTTAGGGGTCTAGCACAATCCATCCCTGTGTGCAGCCAGTAGCGTCGCGGACTCTGAATCGGTAATGGATATGTACGTGGGTTCGTACAGTTCTGAGTGAGACTTCCCACTTTCATCAGGGGAATGCACGGATGGTACTTTAAACCCTGGCTCCAATCTCTACCTACCCATTCCTGTCAGAACCAAAATTGACAATAAGTTAAACAGTCAGTTTCTTATAATTGAAAGTGTAGTCACATAGAAATTCATAAAAAGTGAAGGAAATCCATTAATGGTGTATGTTTTTGACAGTGATCATACATTGGTCCAAATGTGATGCATTGGAGCCGTGTTGAATGCTGTTGTCGAAGTTTAGAAATTCTTATTTCTTTGTGGTAGGAATTGTTGTAATTAATGTGAAAAGTTGTAAGAGGGTTGGTAAATGATCGGGATAGTAAAATCAGGTTAGAAGTAGTTGCTCGGTATAGTAAGTTTAGTTTTTTCTGAAGGAATTATGCTAGTTTCTTTATGAATTTGTGTTGTAATCCCCAATTGGATATCAGAATTGTTCAACGTTCCTGTGTTGTCTATGACGTTTTTAGAATTTTCGTAACAGTGACACGAAAGGTCAGGTGAGATCGGAAGGAACTGAAGCAGCGGCGGTTTTTCAGGTGAAGTGGGTGAAACTATACTTCACCATTTTTTTTATTTTTGCATTAATTAAATAAAGAAAACACAAGTTTCAAAAATACTCAAATAAATTTCATAAAATGCCAGCAAGAATAACACAAGTTTGCTTTATTATAGTTTTATCTACAAGTAATTCACAATACTGACACTAGAAGGTGCCATCCGCCTTGCAAAGTAGGCTCCTTTGGCTTCTCAGCAAAAGGAAGGAAGGAAGGGAGGAAAGGAAACATTTAGAATTGTCCCTAGCTATCTTGTTTTCTACTGACCTTGAGCGGAAGTGATTTCCACTATTTGTAGCAGAAGGTGAACTTCTCGGTCAGGCCATTCTAACCAATCAGAAGCGGCCTGGAGCTTAGCGTTGGCAGAGACCTACTCCGTTCTTTCCTAATCTGTGGCGCCTGTGAAATTCTCTCTTGCCCTTTCCAAAAGAGATTCACTGTCCAATGCATAGTGAGATACTGGAATTGTTTTCTCCAAATCCCACCTTAGCAGCACTATGAATGGTTGCGACAGGGCTGGAAACTACATGATAATTACCATGGTCGTAAAAAATTTCATAGCCTGTACAATGTATAATCCAGATTTTACTACTAGAAAATATGTAGTAAATTGGATGCTTAGCACCTCAGCTAAAGTATGTACGATTTTAAAACCTAGTAAGTTGATCTATCATCACGCTTTGAAAATAAAAAGAAGGGAAAAATTCAAGCGCATGTTGCGGACGAACTAGAAAAAAATGAACGTAAATATAACTATCCAGTCGCTGAAGTCTTCTAACTGAGTGTAGAATGCAGAAAATTCAGGAAAGTCGGATTTTAACATTTGTAGGAAATGTCATGTATTTTCATTTTGAATAGGGAGCTTATTTACGAAAAGTTAATATTTTCCGAGTTATAAGTAAAAACAACGCCAAAACTGAGATTTCCTTTACCTTTTTTGCATCTTTCAATATTGCGTCACGAAATTTTGATACCAAATATCAGATTCGGATTCAACACCCCAAAGAACATATAGAGTGGAAGAAATAGAAACTACCCTACAACTTTACTGGTAAAAACACAATTTGACTGGATTATAATGATTTGAATGGAAAATTATACTTCTGTATTGTATTTCTTTACATTCTATTCTTTATTTCAACATTGTTCGTGGTGTGGACCGCTATTTTTTAATATAATTTTCTTAGTTACCCGCCAAACTATTCATTGTTGCAGGATAACTTGAGTGACTCCCCCCTCCCCTTTCCCGTTGGTATATGTTACATAATTGAGAAATGCATATACTTTACTACAAACACAACTAGTCATAGCGTTGCTTCGAAT
>JAGDQP010024759.1:12927-27598 GCA_022664845.1 Lepisma saccharinum
TAGTGTCCATTTTGACGCGCGTTCACACAACACTGAGTCAACTCATCACAACTATCTGAACAGATTTGTAGTACGCAATCTCATCGTTTGAACGCCATCTCGTTGAACCCGATCGGACCTATACAACGCGAGATACAGATCACTGAAACCATCTATTGGCAAAATAATGGATTACTTTTTACTACACCAGATATTTTCAATCTTCATCATCAATGTTCCTCCAAAAGCGGCATGTTCTTTAAGGAAAGTTCAGCCCTCTCCATTTATCCCTACCTTGCTTTTTTTTTTTCAGCTTAGCGTAGATTTTTTCCCTTAATACTGTCAAGAAGTGACATTACTCTTCTTCCTCTTTCCTTTTTATCCTTCAATTGTATTGTTCTCTACCTCTGTATAAGCAATGTCTGTTTCCAGTTGCGTTTACTTTTACCTAGCCTCATCAATATCTCCTGATTATATAATTAATTATCTTCTGTTCCCAGCTGATTTCCCCCTCTTTCCCTCCATGTCCACGTTTCGAAGGCTTCCAAAATTCCGTATTCTTTCGTTTAGTCCACGTTACGGCTTCATATAATGGAATCGCCATCCCATACAAAACATTGAAGTAATCTTTTCTTCAACTCTTTGTTCATCGGCCCACAAAAATATTCTTCCAAATTAATTAATTTTCTTTTTTTTTCACACTTCACATCGTTACTTAAAATTTGAGCCCAAATGTTAAGGAAATTCTTTGATGTGACCTAAGGATTACAGAATTAAGTTCATTTTGGAATTTCAGGCCTGCTAAGAGCTAAATATATTTTGCATAATTGTATGCAGAAAAGGGCCTATTACCATGTGTTTTTTTTTTAAATGACTATTTGTCTGCAAATTTAAAGGGTTTTATGCCTATTTTCAAGTTCTTTGTAAAAACTTCGGCAGATTTTATTTTGTATGGGTCATTCTTGTAACTTTTGACTCCGGCCAGTTACGATTATATTGCAAAGGCACTGCTGGTTTAAATCCACAAACATCCATGCTCCTGGCTGGATTCGAGCTTGTGACCTTCGCGTCGCTGGCTGAACACCTCACACTACACGGTTGCCTGCATGATCGGCAACAGAGCTTTTCTACTAACTATGTGCATGCATGTTTACGGTTTTAGTTTCTAATTTTTAACGTTTTTAGTGCTTATTTTGAAGCTTATAGAGTCTGAGCAGATTTCGGTGCCTATTTTTTTAATAGTGTCTATTTACCTTTCTGTTTTCAATGTGTTTTAGTGCCTATTTTAAAAGATGTTTAGTGTATATTTGCGTGGCTCTTTTTGAGAGTTTTTGTGTCTATTTGGTGCATATTTTTGGGATTTCAGTACCTATTTGTTGCCTATTTTTTACATTGTTAGCGTCTGTTTCGAAATTTTGTGTTTTAGTGCCTATTTGTAGCCAATTTTCGAGATTTTAGTGCCAACTTACCTACCTATTTTCAAGGTTTTTAGTGCCTATTTTCAAGTTTTATTTCCTATTTGTCTGCCTATTCTAAATGTTTAGTGCCTAAATATTAATACTTTACATTTCTTCCAATACGCACTATATATCATGCTAGATTCCTGTTCTACTGTTTCTATTCCAACTTTCATGTTGGCTGCTGTTTAATTTATTCCAATCACTATTTCTGTCATTTTCTCATCTTCATTTCATGCTCCTCACAGCTCCATTGAGTTTAATGGTTAAATTGTTATTAACGTCTCAAACGAGCGTATGAGTTTCTAGTAACAGGACCAACAGTTTTTGATAAAGAGGACTCCGAACCACTCCTTTCAGTTCACAGCTTCATCTTATCTCTCTAACACCATGTTAAGTGAATTTTCATTCGCTATGATTAAGAACCAAACATGCAAATTTGATTTTTCTTTCTCCAGTTCCTTCTTCGCTATTCCAGCTTCTTCATGATCATTTCTAAACGTCTGTTGTATATTCAATCGGAGCAAACACACCAGAGGTGCAAAAAGGTTCAGTCAAGTTCGTCAGCCCTAAAAAGTGGTGAAATGGAGGATGGATGAACCAAGTTCCTTGGCGCCAGCATGTAAGAGCAACACTGAAAGTTGGCGCGAGGTGGTAAGGTTCATGATGTTTGAGCTTTAGGGTTGGTGGTGGTGGGCGTGTTGGGTTTTATGACTGCCATCAGCCTTATTTGAGTTTGAATTTTATTTATGGCGTTTAGGCATCTAAGGCTCAGGCCAGAATAGTGGAGGGGAAAAGGATTCGGAAGGGTGTCGGTCAAGGCCTATATTGAAGGCTCCATTATGGCACTTGCCTGGTGTGACTGAGTACAAACTCTGAAAGAAAAACTAACTCAGGGTGGTCGGCCACTGGGATCGAACCTATGACCTCGCGAATGCTATGCCAACGCTCTACCACTGACCTACGGCAGCTCGGTTCCACCAGCCTTATGGCTTGAAGATCATGAACCTTGCCACCTCGTACCAACTTCCAGTTTTCCTCTTACATGCTGTCGCCAAGCAACTTGTCTCATCCATCCTCCATTTCACCACTTTCTAAGATAGACGAACTTGGCTGAACTTTTTGCTCGGATTTTATAGCTTTTTTACGTGCATGGGAGCGCTGTCCCCAGAGCCCCGAGGCGGGCTTCGCCCCCAACTTGGGGAGTTTTGGGGGCTGTACCCCCTTTATCTTAACCAGACTCTCCTGGGGACTGTGCCCCCATACCCCCAGGTGGCTGCGCCCCCATAGGGGAGGTTTGCGCCATGTTGTAGCCTACACCTTCATACCATCTTTTGTTTTTCTATCTTCAGTGGTTTGAAAAATTGGTTTTGGGGCGGCCTTTTTGGATCCCTGATGGCGTCTTTGGAGACATTTTCAGAACGTACTAGTGATGATGTTTCGCCATACCAAATTTCGTTTATCTAGCTCCAGCGGTTTAGGCTGTGTATTCTTTGAAGCTTTACATTTGGCTGCCATTTGAAATCCAAAATGGCAATTTTTTTTAAATGTCGAATTTTTTTATTTACCTACTTATCACCTTCCGCCTTCATGCTAATTTTATGTTTGTAGCTTATTGCGAACGCCCTAAACATGAGTGAAGGATGAGTGAATGAATCAGCCTAAAATACAGTTTTCAAGGATTCAAAACAACGCAGAAAGTGGGCGAGAGAAAACATTCCTATTTTATTCTTCTCCCTCGTGCTATTTGCTTTTATCTTTTAGTCTCTGATGCAAATATACAGTTTTCGTCTGTCTTCTATTTTATTCCATTCCTTAATTGATTTCTTCACTAATTGCATCATGATTTGCTAGTTACGTCTGCTTCAATGTTTCTTTGGTTCTATCTTACTCCGTTCGAGAAAGAAGAACGAAAAAAGATCTTGACATGAATTCAAGTCACTATCCCAGCATTTTTCTAATATGATAGAGTGTATAAGAGAAATCTAGAGTGAGAAATAGTGAGGAAAATAGGAGAATTTGCTTCCACTGAAAATTTTGAAACTAATTTTCCCCTGGAGTGGAAAATTTGTATCGGTTTAGTAAATTATCTTTTTCTAGCATGTGTTTTATGTTTCGTTCATACGATGTCTCACTAGTTTGGTATACTGGACGAGATGACCTCTAAAAGTACACTCCATATCAATGTGCCAAGTACTTATGAGCTAAGATCGTATTACATTTCCACATATTCTTTAATATTGAATACCAATTTCGACCTGAATCCGAAGTGAATCAAGCTTACTTCGACAAGTGAGGCAACTTATCCCAAGCTTAGCAAGTCAAGCCAGGAAAGTTTAAACATGGTTGAATCAAACCGTATCGTTACAAGAATCAAGATTGTAGCCTTGACAGGACAAGAAGGAAAAACCTTAGGTCTACTGGCACACCTATTCGATGCTGTAGCTACTAGACCATGGAATCAGACGCCATAGCTTGCTTTCCAAACGCTATTTATACTTAGTTCATCAGATCGTAAGAGGCCTGTAGTAAAAGGTGGTAGTTGGCGTAGGTTAGCCTACAGTGAAACAGTCCTGGAACGTGATGAGACTTCATCGCACCGGGACGACAGCGAAATTTCAACGAAGCAAAATTTAAAATAAATTTCAAATTTGACAAGCTCGAAGCAAGGGACTGAGGCCTTGTTGCAAGGTGGTATACTATATGGGTCCTTATCCGCACCTAATACCTAACATCCTTTCCGAAACAGCGTGAGAGCAACTAAAGGCAACTTGTCTTCACCAAGTAATAATAATTATTATTATAATTATTAACGTGCTGAGAACAGCTATACAGCAAAAAACAGCACTGTATCAATACAATATTATAATACACATAGATTATGGCAATTAACAACCAATATTCTGGTGTGCAAACAGTTTACAAAGAAGCATAGATTAGAAACAAATAATTGAGTATATTATTAGAATTGTAAATACTGGAATATTATGTGGTTATAAATGCATATTAGTAACGAATTTCGTACAACGTCATGATTACTTTTAAAAGACATAAAAAACTTAACTGGATCAGATTTTTACTTCATTAATATCTATTTTGAATAAAATCATATTTCAAATCGTTAAAA
Organism: Lepisma saccharinum; assembly: GCA_022664845.1. Taxonomy (NCBI): domain Eukaryota; kingdom Metazoa; phylum Arthropoda; class Insecta; order Zygentoma; family Lepismatidae; genus Lepisma; species Lepisma saccharinum. The sequence goes on from JAGDQP010024759.1 coordinate 17,491, forward strand.
TGTGATGTTATTCTGTTTAAGATGGCATGGTCCTTATTGACAGTTGTTATAAGATAACCACTTCTGGTGTTGTACAAGGGCACTCTAAATGCAATGTTTTCCAGTACATATTCACTAATTATATTTATTTGACAGTATCTTCGGCAAGAACAGTGCATCATTTCCTTTCCTTCGTCTACTTAAGATTTCCACTTAATTTTCTTTCTTCCTCTGAATTTATTAGAAGTGCGAAAACTGTAAAAATTTCCTTTCTCTAAACTCAAGAATTGATGTCGCAAGACGAAATCGCAGGTAAACTATCGTATATTAAAGCAAATTTTGTTTTCCCACCTGCTGTTATAACTTCTTTGGAACAGCTAGGATTGCCACTAACGAAACAGATAAAAGAAACAAAACTGGTAAATCAAACAGTCAAGTAAAATAAATAGTGCTTGTGGTGAAGTGGAACAAGTAGCATTGGAAGAAAATGCAAGTGGTTTTGACTAAAACAGTGGATATTCTACAATGTGTTATATTGCAAAGGCTTTGTCAGGAGAAAATTTCTGTATTAATATTCCAGAATTAGAGTCAAGTGATTGTCCATTTTAAATTGACTCCCATTGTATCGGTAGAAGTTGCAAGAATCTTTCCTATGTGCAAAAGTTTACGAGCTGAAAATAAGCAATCATTTTTATTCGAAAATCTACAAAATGTATTCATTGTATACTGAAACTTTCATGTTTCATGCAGTAGATGCAATTATAAGAGTACGTGAATATATTCTAACTATTTTGAATACAATTCAAGTTACTTGAAATTCCTTAAATTTTATTTTCTTATCTCCCGGAAGTCATTTTAATATTTTACTCCTTCAAAGTAAATTACAACTCATACAATCTTAAGTTTGTTAGGGCAAATTTTCCAGATTATAGAGAATTATTATGGATTTTTAGGCCATACATACATATTTTATTGTGCATATTTTGACTGTTTTTAAGGCATAAAAATCCTAGCCCTAGTCATTAGGTATGTGCATAAATTATGGCGAACCTAGTTTGAAACAGAATATCATAACAACTATAGAGGGGAATTCAATTTGTAGTCTCACTATCATTTTATATAGAAAAACATAAGAACTACCCCTTTTCAAAGTTATACCATTGCCTAAAAGTGAAGCCTGTAAGTTTTCTGGCACCCTGTACAGCTTTATGTATATTCTCTTCAAAACTTAGGTTCCTTTCATATATCCTCTTATCGTATCAACATTTTGAACAAACGAGTTTGAAATAGTATAATCGCTTACGTAATATTGAGTCTTGTTTGTGAACGTACGTCATAACTTTAGTTTTCTTACAATTGACTTTCATTAAATTAGAACTGCACCAGTATGAGACATTGTCAAGGTCTTTCGGCAATAACTCATTATATTTAAAATTGTTTACAACCGTGTACAGTTTTAAATCGTCTGCGTACAATAATATATTTGAACACATAATACCTTTTTGGGTATCATTTATAAAAGTAGAAAATAACGAAGGACCTAGCGGTGATCCTTGAGGCATTCCACTCTCCTTAGTGGCAACAGTCGAGTAAACTGAACTAATTTTGATTTGATAGCTTCTTGATGACAAGTAACTTTTAAAACCACTTGATGTACAAAGGAGAAATACCCATGTTTCATAATTTTGATAATAACAGGTTATGGTTAACGGAATCAAAAGCCCTGAGTATATCAATTTAAACAATATCAACTTGAGCCTTAATAATAATAATAATAATATAGTACTTTCCCCATCGTTGCAGTTGGAACTATTTCACACACTGGAGAAAACCCTCAGTGCGGAAGGTCTTCCATGATTCTCGAACCTGGTATCTCTCTAATATAGATTCAGGAGAAAACAATATAACGCGAGTGACCTTACCTCAGCTGCTAAAGCGTTGGCTTCATTTTCGCTAGCCTTGTAAATTAGCGTCCATCTGCAGGCTGCAGCCCATCTTCACTGAGATTTTCCCTAGTCTCGTACTTAGATATTCAGATAAATTGACCAATAAAAACATTTCACAATCTAAACAGTTACATTGTGTGGGAATATCTAAACAAATGTTTATGAGAAACTCTGAAGCAAACATTTTATTTGTTCAGGTAACTCGAATCAGTGCAGCTAAATTCTTCAATTATTTTTGCGCTTGGAAACTTTTAGGCGTCCATTTTCTATGAATCTGGGTGTTCCTTGAATAAGGACAAGACCAATTCCTTTCCAAATCCTTACATTTGTTGCTATGGTTGTTCTAAACAGATCTATGTAAAATACATTAGGAATTTCTTGAATAAATAAATAAACTTCAATGGAGATAACCGAACAAGAGGTTCGATCCGAGAACTCTTTATTACAAGGCGGATTTACTAGCTACTTGTCGCGGTGGCACAGTGGTAGAGCGTTCACCTCTGGTGCATGAAGTCCCCGGCTCGTGTCATGTAGGTTTTGTGTGGACAATAACCGTGTGCGTGGGTTTTCTCGGAGTTCTCCTGTTTCCTCCCACTTTCTTCACTCCACCAATTCTCCCAACATTGTCCATGTGGCCTGAGCAAAAGTTGCCTAAAAGTCTTAAAATACAATTCAAACGACTACACTTCCAATTAACCAATATGCAGGTTTCACTAAAGCCCATTCAATTTGCGAGATTGATGTTCTTTGCATAATATAAAAATGTCTCAGATCTTTTCCTACGAATTTGCCATGGGACATTGAAGTTCCAGACTTGCTCACTCCAGACATCCTGGCTCATGACATCCTCTTCCGGTGATAAGAAAGTGTATACTGTTTGGGGATTTCCTGATAATGAAAACACAGTTGCTGTACTTTCGCCGAATTCCCGTGGAGTCAATTAACAAAGTCAGTAACGCAGCGACAGTTTTAAGGATAGGATAAAAGCCAGCAGCAAAATGCATTTCAGCAACATTTTGATGTAATTCGAAAACTGTTGAGTAGGGATGGCATGGCGTACATTTTCATCTGTTGATCTGTCTGTAACACCTCATCCAAAACAGAGAGAAACTTATTTAAGTTTTAATATATAGGCCACACACAAGCTTCATTTATGCTAGTTTAGCATTATATATCACGTTATAATTTGCCTACAGGCTTACGGCGGGAACTTCGTGCGAGATATATTAAATGAAATATCTCCAGACGCAATTAGAGAGCTTAGTTTTTTGTTCGTGTTTTCATGTTACAAAATTGTCGTCTGCTTCCCCAGAATCTGCGTGAGCTGTGAAAATCAAGTCTGACGCTACAACGTTGCCGCACGGTGGATTAAGCTCACTGTGACAGAGTGCAACTGCATTCACGTTGTTGCTAATGTGTGTGAAACTTGTCAACAATGCTCCATGGACAAGACACACTCACTTTCAGCGCTTCAATAAAACAACTCCATCTCCTGCTTCCCCACTCAGAAAATCAATCACGTCTCAAAATTTGTCCCTTCTAATTGCCTGCCCTGTCACAGTTCTTTTTAGATTTTCAATGTCACCCGCCATAAGTCCCTAGACAAAGCATGACTTCTAAAAGAAATCAAATTAAGAAAATCATAATTCAGTTTCAGATTCACTGATCTTGATTAACTCCACATTTACAGTCTTGTGACGTCACAATCATTCTAAATTTAATTTCTATACTATCTGTACTTCCCTGAAATTTGACTATCCTACTTGGATTTTCACTATTTTCTTCACCTTCAGTCTTGTTACCCATACCAGTGTGCAAATTGACGCTACACCATTTCTTTACGGTATCTTTCTACTAGTTGCACTTCAGCATGTTGTCATCGGGCCTGCCCTAATTTTACTCTATAATCTCATTTATGCTTTTTTTAAACTCAAATAGCATGCCAGCTTGCAACAAGGTTGCCAGTCACTTGTTTTGAGATTGCCAAACTTGATACTGTGTTGAACTTAATAAACAAGCATGAAACAAATCTTGTTGGAACAACATAACTTGATTGTTACAATTAAACTAATTCAAGCTTATTGGAACAACCAGATATGCGAGGAAGCTTATCAAACTTTATTTTTTATTTTTCAATTTTGTTCCGTTGCACTTGTGGTGTGGTCTCTGTGCAATGAAGTCCCACCATATGCCAGGACTGTTTCGCCATAGGCTAATCTTTGGAAACTCCCAACTTTTTACTACAGCCGTCTCTTTCGATCTGATGAACTAAGTATGAATAGCACTTGGAAAGTGAGCTAGGTCGTGTGATACCGTAGTCTGGTGCCTACAACATCGAATTAGGGTGTCAGTGGACCTAGGTTCGATTCCCACCTAGAGCAAAGTTTTTTTTTTTCTTCAAGAAACTGTTGATAATAGAGTCACTGGTATTTTCCTTCTGAACCTCTTCTTTCGGAAATAGTGGTCGCAGTGGGAACTTTTCTTTCAGATTTGAAGCGCGATTGATGATGATGACTGTGATATCAGAAGTAGGCATATAACTTAAATATGCCTGGGCAAGGTGAACTGTTTATGGCTTGCCATTGTTTTCCTTCGGATAATACCATAAGAACAGAACCAATAATTAAAATCTGTGGCACTACGTTCAATGTATCCTCTCCGGTCACAAGCGAAACTGCTCATCCACCGGAAACAATGAGGTAGGACTAGATCTCAAAGTAACCCAAAATGAGTCCAGTTCCAGTGGTCAGTGTTATGGCTTCGGACTTAACTTACTGATCATCATCTAATCAGGCATAACTGGAGATTCAATTTATCAAGACAAAACTGTACTTCACACAAAGAATGACCATAACCAACTCCATCGACCAGATGAAACTCTAAGTGATCGAACAAAATCATCACAGTACTTCTCCTGAACATTAATAACTATACTAATCAAATTTTGACCAATCCTCACAGACAAGTTATTCCGTACATTGCTGCCTAAACTGACACAAACAATTTGTATCACCAGTTCTATCACCAAGGTGGTCGATACAAAATTGAAAGTGGCCTTTCGCGTGTGGTTAAAAAGCTAAATAAAATTGAAATGCAGGATGCAAAATATGTCCCAAAAGAAAGTTCACAATACATTTAACACATCCTTGCAAAAAAGCACACAAATGCTTCACCGAAACTGAACTTAATGTGTGTGACATCTTGCATGGTACACAATATTTTTGTCATCTATGTTCCCCCTGGATTGGATTATATAAACTCATAGTTTAGTTATGTATGTAAAGAATTATTATTTTTTTTTCAACAGAATATTATTGGTTGTGTAAAGCTTTCGGATACATAATATCTGTATATTCAAAGATCTACAACCAAATATTGATTATAAACTATATGATCTCTTTAATAACATGTGTGCATATGCAAAAACAGTTTAAAAACAAAGCGTACTAATATAGCTGTTATATCATCGAAACTATTTTGTCTCGACGGAAACTAGCGAACACACCACCCGAAGTAAGAGTATATAAGGCAATGTAATGGAATCTAAATTCATAACTTAACCTAGCCTAACTGGAACTTGTTAGCTTGCTATCGAGGACTTCGTCTAGCATTACGCACGAGCGAGACAAGTAAGTACGATTGCTTTACGATCGACTGCATTTTCTCAGTGTCGGAAGATGAAGTTAGTTTGAGTGAGAAGCAGTCATTGTACAGACATTGATCATAATTTTCATTGACTGTTTAGTAATAGGACTACACGTTACAATTTGTTACATCTTTACATGTTTTAGGCTCCGGCAATATTTGTCTTCACTCTGATCAACTTACACAGCACTATGTCTGACCATCAAGAACTACAGCAAGATCAAGGACGTCACAATTTGCCACCGACAGTTCCAGAACCACCACCGTATTCTACACTAACAAAAAGTAGACGCCGCAAAATTGAACCATCATCACGATCAAGATCACGCTCTCCGGTTTCCCCAGCATCAGTTGGCACCAACCCAAACAAGAAGCACCGTATATTGAGTGATTCATCAGAAGACAATGATGAAATTTACGATCAAGAGCAGCTCTCTTCAGCATCAAAACCACAGCTTCATGTATTTCTTCTCACCAACTACGATAACAAAGTTCCGAAACAGCAAGCAGTTTTTTTCAGTAATTCATCAAGTATATACCAAGATCATCCATTTCAGAAATCAAATTCACGAAAAATGGCATCATCATCATCAAGTCACCTGATCACAATTTTGCACAAACTATACGCAATAAACACAGATTTGAAATTTTCGAAAAAAGAAAGCTCAACTATCAGTTCTACTGGACAGACTCACTAAACAACCTCTACCACCACGAAAAGCACCACTCTGTTAGTTGTCATCCGTGGGATAGAACCATCACTCACCATCGAAGATATAGAAGCAGAACTCCGAGTAAAAGGTCACTTCATCATCAAATGCATCAGGAACATGTACAACGCAGGGTCTATATACACCGTTAGAGTACTCACCAATTTACGGGACACGATTAATTCATTACTTGCAGGAGGCGCATACATCTACAGACGCAGATATCGAATAGAACATCGCACAAACCATAACCTTTGCCAGTACGGTACGAGAAGTGTCAAATTCACACCCGACAAATATAAATGCCCGAATCAACCGAAATGCGCTTTTTGTTCCGATCCACATACTACCAAAATTTGTCCAAATATGCAGGCTCCTCCAAAATGCAATACAAGTAACGAACAACACCCGACGTTCGGCTACAAGTGTAAAGCACGACCAGCACCAGCAGAAACAAAACCGGAATCAGGACACAACCAATAGCACAAAGAAGCGAGCCGATCATCTCCATCAATGAACCCATCATCATCGAGATACTTCTCGCCATCATTACACTGACGTTACAGAACATTCATCTTTTCCATACTATGTCAAATACAGCACGAATAACCCTCAACATCAGTTTTACTGCAATATATTCTGGACCATATACTTTCATGCAGCAGCCTTTGAAACAGAAGTTTAAATCCTCATCCACCTTCCTATTCTTATTTATAGTTTTAGTTTTCTTGTTTATGAACATTCGCTCACTAGCAACAAACAGATTTATTTTTGAACATTTACTCTTATAAGAAAAAAGAAAACGCCTTCCTTCTCAACGAAACAATTCTCAACAAACGCTGATCTTGCAAATTATCTCGTTACTCACTCATACGCCACGACAACTCTCTACCAGCACAGAAAACAAACGGCGGTATAACCATAGTTTTAAATCCAAGCACTCCTCATCGTCAACATGATCCTCAGTTGACTACCAGAGCATATCTAAACTATTTTATACTTTCCCAACTTCTTTGTCACACTCGTAACTATCTATATCCGACCTGGCCATGTCATACCATACTCATTCTTCACGTATATATCAAACAACTTTCGAACGTTTATCATCATTTCAGATCTCAACATCCATAGCCGATATCAACAAGCGAAATATAATTTTCGCCATTTCATCCTTACTCAAATTACAGGTACCATCCCACTGCCTAAACAGACTCGTCCTGAATGAAACACGACACCAGATGCAGTTACCATTAAAAAAAAACAACTAAATTCTCGACATCATGTAGACGTACTTGATCTCATTGGAAAATCATGCACTCATCAAACTCACCACAGACACTCCTGGATACCAACAACCACAAAACCCACCACAATTACACACCGCATTAAGATACGGCAAAGCTGACTGGATCGTTTATCGCACCTATCTGACCCAACAAGTCAAGAATATACCACCTCCAGAGACAGAAAACGACTTATACCACAAGATGTCACACCTCACCACTGCACTCCAATCAGCTTCTAAAAATTTCATCCCAACTTCTACAAATGCGCCATCAAAACCCAAATTACATACGTAATACCTACCACTCATTACAGCATCCCGACAATTTTTCAAGGAGTATCAAAGTACCAATAATCCCAAATCTCTCCGCCTTCATCGACAGCTCCAACGAACTGTCAGAAACGACCTTAAAGTTTACAAAACCTGACAATGGGTTGAAACCTTCAATGACCTCGACGCCACGAATCATCCCACAAAATACTGGTAAAGATTTAACATGTTCACAGGTAAATATACTAAGACATCCTATCCTCTCATCCATAACAGCCAGCCTTTACTCACTGCACTGCCAAAGCAGAAACATTTGCAGTACACCTCCAAGAGATTTTCACCTCTCTTCCACCAGCCAACTCAGAACGTCATCATCCAGTTCACAGACTTAATCTTTCATCTCCTCACTTGCAACCAAACACTACCCACACCCTTAAATAACCCACTAGCACTGTCGAAGACCACCCGTATAACCACTAACGAACGAAACACCGCACCAGGCATGGATAATATCTTCTATAGATATCTCAAAGAAGCTGCCTACCCTTTCCTTCATCTCCTCGTAATCATATACATCTTTATCCTACGCACTGACTATATACCTTCAGAATGGAACACCTCTAAAACCCTAATGTTCCTAAAACATCACAAACCTCTCCATGCCGTCTCCTCATACCGTCCCATACAACTAGCTCTTATCTTCCGTAAAATCCTAGAAAGAATCCTTGTTCACCGCCTCCACACACACCTAAATGGCCATAACCTAATTCCTCCCACTCAAGGTGGCTTTCTTCCTGTATATAGCACTAATGACCAACTCCTCCGACTCACAACCTTAATTACTCATCACTACAATAAATCCAGCCCCTCATGCCTTGTGCTTTTCGATCTTGAAAAGGCCTTCGATAATGTCTGGCACGAAGCCCTCATACACAAACTCTTCTCATTTCGCCTTCCTATCTGCTACTTCCGTTTCATATTCAGCTGTCTCATTAATCGTCTCTTATACATCAATATAAATTCTCATCTCGTCCCATCCCATCTTCCTTCACTCTGGAGTTCCTCAAGGCTCTGCATTATCAGCACTTCTATATTTACTGTTTGTCGTCGGTATACCTACTTGACCTGAAAATGTTAAATAAACTTTTCCAGTACGCCGATGACATAGCTTTTCTTGCTCAAGCCAAAACCATCCAGCAGATCAACATCGCTCTCAGCTCGCTTCACAGACTGGTGCGATAAATGGAGACTCAAAATCAATGCACATAAGACGCAAGCCATTGTTTTCATTCCACCAAATCGACGTATTCGCATTTATCGAAATCCTAATCGCTTATCAATCACCATCCATAATACGCCAATACAAACGACCAAAACTGTCACTTATCTTGGAATCACCTTTGATCATCACTTGACATGGCGGCCACACTTAAATCATATCGCATCCAAAGCATACAATAGGCTTAATCTTCTGAAACGCCTAACTGGTACCACTTGGGGTCTACAATCAAAAACCGTCCTAAACATTTATAAATTTTCCTACGCCCCGTACTCACCTATGGCTTCACAGCCTGGATTTCAGCAGTTATATTCTTCTACAACAAACTGAAAATACTAGAAAGACACACACCGCGAACAGCGTTACCAAGCCCAACAGCAGAACTATATGAGCGTACACCATTCCCACATATCCTGTATCATGTTGAACAGCTTCGACTGAAGTACATACGTCAACGCCTGAAATATCACCATCCATTACTTTTCGAGACATTACATGGTTTAGTAGCAGTACACCCCAGAACAACCTTAGTCCATACCCCTATCTCTCTTCTTTTTTCCATCACACCATCACCCCAGATCATCGTGATTATGACATCCTTCTCAATTTCCATCTCCCAAACACCCCACCATTTATAGCACCAGTATATCTTGCATAGTAATATTCATCTACTAACAGGGTCCATGCTGTCTTTCATCAGTTCAGAGTAACCCCTGAACAGAAAATAACCCAGCATACGTCTAACTAACGAAACCCACGTGCTGTGACGTCAAAGAGAACTTCGTGTCCATCATATTCATTTACCTAAAGTCAACCAAACTATGATATGAGGCAAACTCAAAATGTTCAGATTATGAAATAGAGACAATAAAGAAAATGAAATGAAACCACTTTTGCCCATCCGCAAATCATCTAAATTCCTTCCTTTATTCAGATCCGTTTCTCAGTAGAGTGTATACCTCTCTGCACTAGTCCTAGCTGCGACTAGGATTTT
>JAGDQP010024760.1:409-27596 GCA_022664845.1 Lepisma saccharinum
AACATCTTCAGATCATACTTTGTGTTAAATACCGGTTAACGTCGCAATCTTCTTCATTGACTTTTTCTTTTGATTTTCCAATTAAATTTCTTTCATGGTGTTTTTTCTTCTCATTAAAGGCACAAGCGTAGTAAATCTGAATAGTTGCTAATCTTAAAGTATCAAGACTCACTTCCAGATTCAGACAACCATTCTAGACTGTCAGCTTGTTTGTCTTTGCTAGGAGAGAAATAGTTTGCAATAACTGATAACTTTATTCTCCACTTTTTTTATATATATATATTTCTTTTTATTCCCTTATCTCATTTATATATCCGTCCTTCGGAGGTAATATCACTTTTCGCCAGAACTCCAGCTCAGTTCATAGATCACTTGATTTGAGCACGCTCTTTTACTTTTTTTTTTTTTTTTTTTGAGACATAGTGTTGTGTTATCAATTGCCAATTCTTGTACAAAACAAACAATGGCATAGTTGTGTATACCTCCAGGAAGAGCATGCTCAAATGTGTAAAACTATATACTGAGGTCGACTTTGGCAAGAAAGTGAGTGTCTTACAGATACTCCGAGATACAGATATAAACTACCATGCCAAAATATTATATATATGTGTATATACCTAACAATATGTAACTCTTCTCCCTTTGTTCGAATTTGAATTTATTTATGGCCTTTGGGCAACTCTGGGTTAGACTAGGATAGGATAGAGAAAGGATGTGGGAAGTCGGCTAGGGTCTGGTTTGAATGTACTATTCCGGCATTTACCTGGTACGACTGAGGAAAACGTTGGAGAAACCTCAGTAAGGTTGGGTATCACTGGTATCGTTCCGAAGACCTTTTGATTGCTAAACCAACTGAACTATGGTCACTTAATTCCCTTTGCCTTTACATAACGTGCCATGGAGTCTATGAGGTATTGGAATCGTTGCGTGGGTATGTCGCTCCGGCACTTTCAATGGCTGTCCGTAATTAGATGTAGCTGCAAGGCATTAAGTGAGGTCTGCACAGTGTCCCGTAAGTGTTTAATATGGTTCAATCCTACAAGAACTGGGGCGAAGGGAATTCTAGAAATTCAGTAGTGTTCATTGAACCGGTTCTGTGTCACTCGTGCACAATTTCGGGCTGTGTTATCTTCCTGCCACAAACCAACCAACCCACTGCGGAACACGACCTACATAAAGAAGAGCAGATGATCTACAAAAATATCTATGTATCTCACATACATCAAGACAGGTTTTCCAATTTTAGTAGTAGTCCGTGCGAACTCCACACCATTTCAGATCCACCATTCTTATTAACGGAGTGGATCCATAACCAAATGTATCCTCCGTACACGGACCTTATGCACTCGTAATTATAATTGATATTTACGTGATGCTTGCTAGATGGGAAGATTGTACATTGTTTTGGCTGTTAAGATGGTTAAAATATTCGTATTTTATCTATTTTTTTCTAATTAATTGCAGTATCTAGTAATCTAATTAAGAAAATAAAATCTGTCTGTATCTCAGAATATTTTTTCTCGTTTCAAATGAATTTATAACAGCATGCATAAATGATATATTAATTATTTTGCTAAACTGTTGGAAGCCTCAATGTACCTGTATTATTTCTTCCCAGATAGAGGGTGTACCACCTTGTCATTGGATATTAGCTGTAGGCTCACCACGGCTAATCGAGAGAAAAAAATGTATCAAGTGGGATTTGTTCGGGATACAGATATCTTGCATTCCTGACTGTTTCTGGCAGTAGACTCCTTGCTTGGTGTCTGTTAAATTAATAATTCAAGGGGAAAAAAATATAATTGAATTTGGAAGTCAGTTCTTCATGTTTATTGAATGAGTTTAGTGGGGAATCGTTCTCCTGCGAGACTGTCCTTAGTACACACCGTAGAAGCGCCCAGACACTAGTAAGGGAGGTGTGTGTGCATGCGTGCGGCTTACATGAAGATCTGTTCACCATCGTTCCTTCGAACTAACGTCCCATTACAAGGTTAGGCGTATTATCTGATGTTAACTATATTACCCTTATTAGCCGACAACTACCGAACCGCATAGCGTAAGGCTTTGTGGCCTTAGATCTTTATACTGGGGTCTAAGGATGTAGCAATATAAAGAAATGAAAAGCGAGAGGTTTTCAGAAACTAGGTTTAAGTTTCATTTAGGAAAAAAGCTACATTTTGTAGCGCTCTTGACTCACCGGACTGGTTTGTTGAAGTCTCCATGGCTGCTGACCCAGTCAGCCTGTTCACTAATATAATAAGCAGTCAGTCTTCTGCTGTTAGTACTGTAGTTATCGATCTCGTTGTCTCTGGAGGTTGTGGATGAATGCTTAGTGTTCCACAGTACTTCGCAATTTTGTCAGTTCTGTTTTTTTTTTCCTTTGGGGAAAAAGAGAAGCTTGGAAACTTCATGGGTTAGCATGATTCCAGAGGAAGGTGATGGCCCATGCAGTTTAAGCTTCTTATTTTTCAACTAAACAGCCCGGAAGAGCCCTTGCGCTATTGACATATTTACAGTTATATGATTGCATACAAATGATGTATAACAGGCGTTGCATACTGCCTGTTATGTAGTTTTATGCATGTCTTGCTGCTTCCGCTTAATATTGTCCATCCATGATATTTGCGTAAGAGCGTTGGCGTGTAATAATCACTTGATACAGGAAAAGTTCCACTGGATGTGGTTATACGATTTATGTGTATGTTCATGTAAATAAATAGTTCTGGTACCAGGTTCGAGGCCTGGGATGCCTTACAATAGAATGTGAAGGGTGCTCTGTGTAGTGCGTTGACTGATAGGTTGAGAGACATTAATGCTGAATCGGGCTGCAATTTGACACAATGTCTTTGGGTGCCTCACCATTCTTGTCATCGCCGTCGCAGCGATCAGTTCTTGCGACTGGTCAACTCCTACACTGTTGGTGTGCCGCTAATGTGTGCCTAAAATTCATAAACAGTATAACTCTTTTTATAGCGACACCTCGCCTATAGCGTCAATCTGACACCAACCTATTCATCATAAGCAATGTGCTTTTGAGCCTTGCTTAATGCGACAAACATATATGCATCAACCTCGCATATAATGCCATTTTAAGCCACATAACATCAGTTTAGAGTACGATTTCCCAAGAACCAAAGTTATTTTAAGATCTCTATTACTAGTTGACCTTCAAAAGTTGTGGTTGGGCGTCCAGACTATTTCCTTACCCACCTCTTCCGTTAGTGACCTTCGAAAACTGTAGTAGGTAAGTTCTCCACAACATTGTCATCCTCGAACGTTCAGTCCTACCTTCACTGATAAAGTTACAAAAAAGAAAAGTTTTAACTTTGGAAGAAAAAGTTGAAATGATACGTGCAATTGACAATAGAAGGTGAAAAGCTGGTTAATTTTTACTGTTTTGTGAAATTTAATAAAGTACTGTATTTTTTGTTGTACTTCGACTTTACAGTGTTAAAGTCAAGTTTTCAAGTAAATACAATCTCAAATAAACCTAATTAAGTTTGTTCTGTTATCATTTTCCATCTCACACGACTGATAGCATAAATCTCTTCCAGCGACATACTTTGTCAAGTCCCTTGCATGTCGTTATAACCGAGTTCTACTGTATTCCTGGTTTATCTTTGCTACGGTTACCGGAGAACATGCAAGAGCATTGACCGACCACCTGGGAGATGGAATGCCCCAGTCCTTCTGGTCCTTTCAATCTATCAGCAGTGAAACTTCAATAAGTGGCTCACACGACTACACAACGGGCGACTCCGAAGTTTTAGATATTTATTACATGACTGCGGATTATCACATTTCCAGCAGAGGAATTAGCCGGCTTTTACCATCGTAGTAATGTTTGGCATCTAAATTAAGGCGTTACATGAAACGAAATTTTTAATATTGAGTAAAAAGAATGTTGAATCATTTTTAATCAAACAAAGAGATACATTATTTATTATTTTTAATTTTTTTTTTTAAGAATATTTTCAGAGGACCCAAATCTTCACTCATCATCAACTGATGTTGTATATTACGTATGGTACATTTGGACTGCCGCTAGTAATGCAAGGCTTTGGACATTTTGTCTTTATGAAAAAGTGGGACGATAGACAAGTATTGAGTGCCTGTCTGGGAGTGGCGACTCTCCTTTACTTCTTGTTGGTACGTATATCTTACGGTCTTTTTAAATGCCATTGTAAAACTGGCTAGATTGATTGTGTATTCTTAGCACGACCTAAAACTTTATAGGGATATATAATGTATTAAGTAGTAATAAATTGTAGTATAACAGCGTCTGATATTTGTCAATAATAAGAAACCATTTGACCTCCCTAGAAATCAGTCGAGATATTTTTGTCGCAGATTGGCGTTGAGGAGAAAGTACAGACTCAAACCTTATCAGTGCCACCAATAGTACATGTAATAATTCTATCTGTAAGGTCAATATCCGGAAACATACAAGGGAAAATACTAATACAACGGTGAGAAAACATATAGAGGTGTGATAAAACGCTGCCTGTCAGTTGAAATTAGTGATTATGAAAGGAACGTTACCGAGCCGCCATAGCTCAGTGGTAGAGCGTTGGCGTAGCATTCTCGAGGTCGTGGGTTCGATCTGAGGCCGAATCACACCAGGCAAATGCCGAGATGGCACCTTCAACTTAGGCCGACACCTTCCCGAATCCTTTTCCCTCCCTTATCCTGACCTGAGCCTTAGATGCCTAAAGGCCATACATACAATTCAATTCAATAAAAAGGGACGTGAATTCAGATAATGCAGTATCAGGTCTTTTCAAACATTTGCGATTAGAACATCATTAGATGGACTCTTTTAGGGTAGCTCATAATTTTAAGGAACGATATCGAACGGACCGCTGTGGAAGCCTGAATTAAACACAGGTAGGGAAAATCTACATAAAACGCGGGATTCCTTCGTAGAAGAAGTATTTAGGAAACACAAATCATAACATCTTTCACCATTTAGACCATTACCATTGTCACACTACTTATTTCATGTAAAAATAATAATAAAAAAAAAATACTAATTCATCATTAAATTCAACAGTTCAGGTAAATTTCAGTCAACATGTTGATAAGACAAACGTAGTACTATTATCCACGCACATTGTAATTAACATGTTATCAAAACAAATTTAGTAATATTCCTTAGACGTTTAGTTCCAACCATATGACATGGCAACATTTGTAAAAGGAGTTGAAGTCAAAGCTTTCCAAATATGTAAGTGACGGTGACATTCAAAAAAACCTTACGCAATTCTCACTTTTAAAATGTCGTATAATCTTTTTTTCTCACTTGTACATTTTCGAATGCACATATCCATACAGAAACACATTTTCGTACAATAATCATTGTTCGCCTAAAGATGCCTTTTGAAGGAAGGCGAAAAGAACTTATTTAATTTTTTCCGTTGCTAACGAGGACAATATATTGTGTTTTTATAATAATTGTCCTCCGGGCATAGAATAATGTCTTTATTCTTACCTGGTTTATCTGAAATGATCCCGTAGGTTGAAATTCTTCCCTAACTTCGAAATGCTTAACACCACCTTGACAAAAAGTACTATGAATTCTTGAAAGCTAGGGAAGAATTTCACCTACGGATTCATACCTAGGATAAACCACGGAAAAGTATTGGAAAATGACCATTCTTCGCAGTCTTGCGTTGTATAAACTAAAATATATTTTATAAACATCTTTTTTCGTTTCAGACTTGTTTGGGGCCACTACTGAATTTCATAGTCGTTCCAGTTCTTCTGTCAACAATCACAATGATCAACATATTAATAACAACGTACTTAAGTAACTCAGTGGACGGAGAGAAAGTGGGTTGGATTTTAGGACTGAACTTTACTCTTCATGGAGCTCTAAGATATTACTTTCCTAGGATGATGACTAACATAATGAATGTAACGAATCTTGAAACTGTTGGTTACTTGGGTAGCGCCATGCACCTAATAATTTTTCTCACGTGTGTATTCTTTTAAAATCAATGGAGTGGTATTGAGAATGTGTTATTGTGCAATCAAGATTTCAAGAACGTTGTGTGTGGTAAAAGTGTTTAATGCCCAACCTTATTCTGTTAAGATGTGTTATTTGATTAGTGTTTCTGCACAGTTGTGGCTTTGCCTTGTATTCTTTTAACATAGATCTTGACTTCGATTCTCAGCTTCAATGTTTTCTGGTCGCTGTTAGGATAGGACACAAAGGCATCCTAATTATTTCGTGGAAGATGTTACAAAACGAAGTTCTGATACGTTTAAAAATGTGTATACAGTTGATCCTTGATTTCGCGTACTAATAGAAGGAAGGGCTGTCCAAATTTTCCGAAAGACCCATTGAAACATTTAATTGTCTAGGACGCTTAATAAATATGATTAGATGGTGGGTACTGTTCATTTATTGCTCGTAAGCAGTATAAGTAGTGGATATGTAGATTTAAATATATTAAGATGAAATTAAATTGGCCTAAGTTGACAATATAGCCACTCCTCTCTGTCTTCCTTATAAATCTTTGCTGTGATTATGCCTTTCGTAAAAGCGCACCACCTTTTTATTCATGTGTAACGTTTCTGTATATCCTGACTATGTAAGTCTGCCTTTCTTTTATCGTTTATAAATGAAATAGTATAGTACTATAACGAACAAAAATAAATTTATTTTAGTACTCTAATACAGATAGAACTAAATGTATAGCTCTGACCGTAGGTTTCTGTATTAGGAGAGTTCCCTAGGGTAATGTAGTGAAATTTTGATTATCTAGAGTTTGGTGGAGAATATCCAAAATCGAGAGTAAACTGTAAGCATATCATTAAGCGGAACTTTATATTCCAAAAAATAATGGCCAGAAAGATTTATTTGAAACTGCTGACTTTCAGATTTGATTTTTTTTTTTTTTTTTTCTTTAAATTTATTTTCTGATTCAGTCAATTGGAATAAGAACTAAAATTATTAATCGTTTGTATTCAAATTTATGCTTTGTTTATATTTTTACCAACCATCCTTCTTTTAACAAATATGATATATATATATAAAGAGGCATTAAACACGATTAGGACACGCATATTTGAATCACTCATATTATTGTTGACTGTGATTTTTTGCTCCCTCCACCTTAAGAGGGAAGGTTGTGACTTGTTTATAAATATTATTGTTATTACATGAACTCCTATTCAGCTTCAATATAAAAATAAGTCATTATTTTATGTTGTTTTGCGTTTCACTTAATGTAAGATAAAATGTTACGTTTCCTTATTAAATAGTCATTTTGTTAATTTGAAACTAACGACTGATATAATCGTTGTCATTATTATTGTCTGTTTATTGGAGGATCAAAACATTGACCCTTATAATACGAACACCATCACTTTTGTCAACGTTCGACCATTTGTTTAGATGTAGATATGATGTTATTATTATTGGAATTAGATTTTTTTTGTGTGTTTAATCATGTTTTGTCACACCGAAACCTCGTTGCTAAAGTAAGTTGCTTGATTTGAACAAAAGTTGGAATTCAAAACGATCAGGCATCTACAGCAAAGATTGAAAATGTTTCGTGTGAATTAACTGAAAGATCAAAGTAGTTGACAGGCTGATTAGTAAGTCTGTTGAAATAATCGGTTAAGTATAAAGTACAAGGTTAACAAATGTGATGGATGGTCTTCGTGTTTAACAAAACAAGTGTACATATTTCTAATTTCAGTAGTAAATGGGGGTTCTGAAAGTATTATTTTAATAAGTTCTCTGTTATGTTCTGTAATTATTTGTTGTTTGTGTATACAGTATATTTCAAATTTTAGGTACAATTTAAGTTTTTTTTTTTTTATTTTTATTTTCCTCCAATCAAAAAGTGTTACTAATAATACTTAACTTTGCAAGAACAATATAATGATTTCTATTGAAACAGCTTACACCACGAAACTGGATGTAGTGTAGCCATGGGAAACAATTTTGAACAACATGAAACCAGACATCGGATCGGTATTTGGGAGGCACGTAAGTTCGAGTTTTGTTCCTCAACCTCTTGAAGATTTGCCTCAGTTTCACTTGGCGAATAGTGGGATGGTACCTAGAACAAGGTTCTGGTTGCTATTTTCCCTTAGATCCTCGGTAAGAAAACATTGAACGTCGGTAATTGTTCGGAATCCATATAAATTTGTAGATCTCGTTTATATGGTAGGTTGTTGTTATCGGATGTAGGCTTACGACAAACCACCATCGGTTGAGTTTTACCAGATCTTCAGGTCTCAGCATGTATCCGAGCAGAATACTTATATTATCAACTTACCTTGTAATAACATCGTGCTAACAGAGTATTTGATGCAGAGCTACGTAGATTTTTTTTCATTCATTTATTTATACGAGAATTTTAGTTCGGTGTTTTCACATTGTGTAACTTTTAGACAGAAAATAACCCTTCGGATACTTTTTACGAATCTTAGTTTATGGAGAAACTACTTGGAATACCCCTTAAAAAAAAAAACGTATTTACCAATTTTAGTTATTTAAATGAAGTACAAAGGCCAACAAATTTGGAAGTAGCTAAATTCCCTCACGTGATCTCCGTTCCTGCAAAAGACTAAATTTAACCTGCAAGTTTTTATAGATGTAGTCGTTAAACTTTGGCTTCTTCTTATGACGGGTAGTAATCGAAAACAAAACGTGGTCGTTAATACGTTGATCTATTAATTATATTATTGCTATACTATGTTATTGCTATTATTAATACGGTCATTATTTTCCCCCAAGTTCTAAAATCCAACTTAATGGTGGCTGAATAGATGAAGCCATTAATTTTGGCTATTTTTTTTAGTGAATATTTCTGACCAAATACGTATTTACCTTAAGTATAAGGGGCAGTCAATTAAGAACAGAAAGCGTATTCTGAAGAAATCAGAGCATGCCATTTGCAACAAACGTATACTGGATCCTTGCTAAAACTAAGTTATCATGCCATGTGATGTAAGGTGTGTACAGCCAGTCACCATTCAAGTGTAGCGTCCTTTCTTACGTCTCTTGCCCCACGTAATTACCAAGTGCTTTCAACCTTTGTGTAAGGACCGTCTCGTCTGCTATCCTGTTGTACGATATTACAACGTAAAGGTACAATATTTCAGAATCTATGTGGAATTTTATTATTCAGCCAACAATTTTACGTAAGTATTTCAAATATTTATCAGAACCCAACACGTTAGGCACCAGAGCGACAATGTTACTGCTAGGACGGTTGGGAGTTTTCAACAATCACTTGTTTCTGTCTAAAGGAAAATGTATGCAAATGAAAGAATAGCAGCGTGATATTGTACACTGACGAGAGCAAATAGCTGGTTTCTGTTGGTAGGCTTTTTTCCCCGTGAAACAAGTGCTTAAACCCTTACGGTAATTACTTTTAAGGTAAGACGGACGTAGTCAGTATGTAGACTGTTTATTGATTGACTATCCCTCGTGATATTCCCCAGAGAGAGTTATGAATTATTTTAAACTTCCGAATTTTGCATGATCCTGACGTAACACAGGGTTTCGACACCAGCCTAAACCGTCTCACTGTTTATACTCAACATAATAGTGAGATAAGGTAGTGTCACTGTGTTCAGTATTTACAGTCACAGCCGTCATGAAAGTTCTGTGTCAAGAAACCGGTTCACCTTATGAATGAATGAAGTACGTTCTAAAAATTACTTTTGTTGGTAAGTTTTATGTAATTATTAAACTAACAGAAACTATTTTTAGAAAAAAGGTTGACAAATTCCTTGAGAGTTCCAATGGTAAAGAGGTTAAACTATTGCACGATTACGGGTACTTGTAGTTTTAACCTTATCACCCAGTTCTAGTCTTGAGAAACGAATATTGTGATATTCAGTGTGATATTGGTATTTACGGTGGTGATGGTTATACTGTTTTTTAATGTACTAAAATTGATAAGGGCCATTCAAGTATCACGTAAGCACTTAAAGGGGGAAGGGTTAAAGTATTATTTTTTCTGACAACGCGGAGGGGGAAATTAGAGCAAAGCTTACGTAAGATACGCTGAAAAACATATTAGCGTAGGATTACGAAATGACGATAAGGAATTTGACCAAGTCTTACGTAAGCACAAAGGGAGGGGATCGAGTATCTGCTTATGTTTGCTTACAAGGAGAGGGGGTTTAAAATGACTAAAAATTTGCTTGTTTTTCTTGAACGACCCTATATATTTATATAACGTGTAATTATATACAAGAAAATATTAATTCAAGTATTGTTTTTTCTACCGTGTAAAATAATCCATTCTATGTAAAAATTCGTATGCATATCCAGTATTTCAGATATTAAAATGTATTTATTTTGTTTCTAATTACTGTAATTTGAAATTAAAGATATTATGTAGAGGTTCTTTTAATATTTATAACGATTTTCCAGTTACATTGCCTGTGAAAATTCCATTGATATGTCCTTTGTTTTGATTGTATATTCATTAATGTATACAGTACAACCCTGAAGTTCGTCACTCCTCCTACACCTCGGCAAGTTGACACGTTTGAAAGGAACTGAAAGTGTTAAACTTAGAAGGGTTTTACTGTTTTTAAGAAACTGGTGGAAAATTATATGTATATATCTAATTAAACAAGTCATATGATTAATATAAGCGTGTAGTGGCATGTTTGCTATCATCCGTCATTCTAACGTGTGTAAATCTGATATGAGTATTAAAGAACTCTTTTTTTTTGTGTGTGTGTGGTTTAATTGTTATATTCTAAATAAATAAATTGCAAAGTTCTTTGAAATACATTATTATCATCCACATAATAATTTTCTGAATAATGTGTATTTCTTTATTTGCGTACACGATAGTACCAGGTCTCTAATGAAGTTTTGGACAGACGCACTAAAAACAGGACGACGTTTCACTCAACCTTCAGAAGCATCTTCAGAAAAATACGGAACGTAAAGGAAAGGTTACTATCTTAGTATGCAGAACAAAGATTGTGTTGTCTCCTTGAGTGAGTGTAGATATGGTTTTCTAGTGACGCATTCAAACTGCAGTTAACCGTGAAGTAACAGATGTATTGCAAGTAATTTCTGAACACATATCGGAAGTTGTTATGTCAACAATCAGCTGTCATGGGAAAATGTTCATTGAGTAATTTTAGCATTGGAACTTGTCTTTGACGTGTAAACAAGACGGAACTTTCCTTCACAATACTTCATATTAAGTTCCAATAATTTAAAATTTTGTATTCATCTACGTCCAAACAGAAGAAATTTCTAGCAAAAAATTGTAGAATATTTTTGCATAGTTTTTTTTTAAACTAAAAAGTATTAAATGCAGTTCTCCTTGGTAACGAATAATCTCTCAGACGGTAATGGACAGTTAAAAACGGCAAAATATGTTCTTGTTTTTTTCACATAGAAGCATTTTCTTTATCAAAAGCAAAAAAGCATTTAACATGATTCGTGTATTTCAAAATTAAGTCAATTGTTACTGCAGTTTCGTAGTAACGTAGCAGGAAAATTGAAGAGCTAAACAGAAAAACTGACATTTTCTTACCTGTTTGTGTTAAATATACGAGAGAATTAGCTGCACACCAACAGATAAGAAAATAAAGTTTTGTATTTGACGGCACAGTAATTATTGTAATCGAAAGTACAAATGGTATATCTTAACAAAAGTATGTTATACTTTACGAACATCACGATATTTACTATTGTGATATTGATACAGCTTTTTTTTAATATTACATGTTTCGATCAGGTTATCAGCATTGTCCACCAAACAGATTTATTAAAATGGTTGTGCAATACAATTGAGAGATGAGATTGACGCTGAATTGACTGCTGTATTAGATACTGTATATTTCTTAAATTTGTGTGTTGTAAAAAAAAAAAAAAAAAAAAAAAAAAAAAAACCTTTGTATTTGAAATTGTGTGTCGTGTTTTCATAAAATTCCTAATAAAGTACTCTACATAATGTCTGTTTTATTGAGTTACTGGAGGAAATTCACATTATGGTTTAAACATTTCGTCCCTCTCGAGACGGAAGAGGCGTATCTAAAAAATTATCGATAATGAGTTATGACTACCTTCTTGATCGCCTCGTCGGGTTCTACATGATGGTATAACAGGCGTATTTCAACGAGCTTTCGTTACTTAGTTATATAGTTTTACCAAAAGGGGGTACGCGAAATCGAGGGAAACTATCTCGAGACAAAAAGGCGTATCTCAAGATACGCCTATTCGTCTTGTTCTTCGAGCGAGTTCTGTTATTGTTTTATGAGATACGCCCCATTTTACCTACTTCTAGATTGTTACATTTTCGTAGTTTTGTGTCAATTACAGCATTTTGGAACATAATATAGTTCGCTTGTGAGATTTGTTTCCCGTATCAGTTAAATATTTGTTCCTGAACCCTAAACGACCTTAAATTTGCTGCTTTTCTTTTTTTTTTTTTTTTTTTTAAAGAAAGGGAAGGCGTTGACATTATTATAAATCGAGCTAGTATTTTTTATGCTTGTAAATTATTTGTACCTAGCAGTCTGCATTTAAATTTTAGCTGAAGCAAATGCCAGTTAGTTAGAGAATAGCAAGGGATCACGCTGTGAATGTTTGCTGAGATTTTGCTGTTGCTCTACTCAATATTTGAGACATCAATTCGGAGTTTTTGAACACTGAGAAGATGGATGTTCTAGTGCAGTGGAGTGATGATAAAACAAAGAACGTTGTCTCAACAAATGAACTACAGTGTGTGGGCAGGGAAGGTAAAATCAGAAAAGGACACAAGGTTAGAATGTTTTATGGTGATAAGTTTTACTATGGAACTGTGGTGGCTACAGAGGATTCTAGGGATAGCAGTGATGATGAGGACAATATTCCATTAATTCAAATGAAGAAAAAGAGACTGACTGTCGATGAAGATGATCTTCTCTTGGCCGAATTAAAGAATATCAGTGGTTATAAAGACAAAGCTTCAGCAAATACATTACGAGATCGAAGTGGTACAGAAGACTGAGAAGTACGACGTGGAAGAGAGTGTAAATCAGAACATTATTTTGTGCAACATAAAGATGAGAAGAGCACAGTAAAAGAAGACACATCAAAAGTACGCGAACCAGTAGAGGGGAAAGAAGATACAAGGAAACAAGATGTAGGCACCAGGGATCACAATTCAGTTACAACAGAGGATGCAGGAGGAACAGAAGAAAGTGGTATAGATATTTTCACAAGCTGTGATGATAGTGATGATGACCCGACATACCAGCTTCCAAGATGTGACGTGAGATGCTGCAATGAAGAATTTTTTGCGTCATGTCACGTATGTTCTGCTCTACTTTGCTATGGTTATTTCACAAGTCCAGGCGCATGTGAAAATGACCACAAGCACTATGATAGCCTGGAACGACTAAAGAAGAAAACTCAAGTCGCAGCAGGCAGCTCGGAGACCAGAAGACTTTGAAGTAGAAGGCAGTGAGAGAGTAGAAAGATGGCAACCAAGAGAAATTAAAGAAAACAAGAAGAAAGTAGCACAATCACGAAGAATTCATGGTATGGAGTATATTAGTCCCAAAACAGGAAATACTTCTAAAAATTTGAAACGAAGGTGCAATTCTACTACATGTACAAAGCTAAGTAGGAAATGTGATTCGTTCTCAGAAAGTGAAAGAGAAAATTTTTTTTTGAAGATTTCTACGGAATTGACAACATCCAAACGCAACGTGAATACATTGTTCGATATGTAAACCGTAAAGAGACGACTTGCAAGAAAGGTGATTCTAGAAGATCAATGAGTAATTATTATTTCCTCCCCAGACAGGGAAATCAGATTCCTGAATGTAAGACAATGTTTTAAAATGCTTTAAGTATATCAGAAAAAGTCATGAGAACTTCGTTGGAGAAGAAAGAAAGTACAGGAGCTGTTGCCAAAGATAAGCGGGGAAGCCGGCCAATAAAAATGGTGGAAGAAGGGAAGCAATATTGGAACATATATTAAGGTTTCCTCGCATGGAGTCTCATTATTGCCGGGAAAAGTCGAAAAGGGACTACCTACACCCAGATTTGAACAAACAAAAGATGGTGGATATGTTCAATACGGAATATTCTGATAACGGAATACACGCCAGCTACACAACTTATAATAACGTTTTGAAGACATAAAATATATCATTTTTTTCACCCGAAAAAAGACCAATGTGGATTATGCGAAAGTTACAGAAGCGGTGATGTTCCAAAGAAGAGTGAACTCCAGGATCAGTACGAAGAACATGTCAGAGAGAAAAAAGCAGTTAGGGCAAAGAAAGACGCTGCTAAAGCTGATCCAGACCCGAAGAAAGCGTGTGCTTCATTTGACTTACAGCAAGTTATTTTTCTCCCCAAATGCAATAACAGCTGTTTATTTTGTAGAAGAAGATGGGCCAACTATAATCTGACTGTGTATGAATTGAAAACAAGAACACGCCATTGTTTCACTTGGCATGAAGGTATAGCCAAACGGGGATCATGTGAAATTGCAACCTGTGTAGGATTGTATCTTGATACCCTAGACAAAGCTGGTATTGAAGAAGTTACATTATTTTCGGATGGATGTTCAGGTCAAAACAAGAACTCAGTCGTCACTAGCATGCTCTTCAATGCAGTATTCAAATCGAAGAACATAAAAAGAATTACTCTTCACTTCTTCGAACCATACCATGGGCAAAACGAAGGTGATTCAGCTCATAGCTGCATAAACACAGCTATAGAAGCTGCAGGAGACTTGTATGTGCCATCTCAACTTGTTCCCTTATTTCGTCTTGCGAAGAAAGTTCATCCTTACGATGTACACACGATGCAAACAACTGACTTCTTAGACTATAAGACTGCAGCTAAAACTCTGAGGATACTAGCAGTAAGAGATGATGATAACGGTGATCCTGTGGACTGGACTACTATGAGGGAGTTAATGGTACAGAAAAATCAGAACAACAAAATATTTTCCAAGACCAGCCATTTGCAAGATGAATATCACTCCATCAGTCTCAAACGAGGCATTCCTTCTGTTACGGAACTGCACGTGTCAAGATTGTACAGGAACCCACCATTACTATCAAAGGAGAAATTCAAAGACCTAATGGCCCTGTGTCACGCGCTAACGCCTGTTGTGAAATCCCCAGAACATGGATTGTTTTATGAATCTTTGCCCCACAGAAAAACAGTCAAAAAATGTTTGTTTTCATGAGTATTACTTGAGTTATTGTAAGGCTATTTATTATGATTATTTCACTTATGTTCAAAAATGTATATCAATTTTTAAATATCATTACATATTTAGAACTAAGCAGAAACTTCAAACAGTACTTGTAATTCAGATATTTATTCCGAGAATTTTGTTCTTTTTTGTATTCTTGTTTTTTGGGATATTTGCACGTGAAACAGCATGGAAATAATAAATGTTCCCAATATTAACCTGTATATCATAACAAAAAAAAAAGCTAAAATAAAAGCCCATACTTTACGTTACAAATCAGTTCCGTAACGCCACTAGGTGGCGTAACTCAGCAGAATTACCACGTAACTGATTTCTTTCACACGACGAAAAGGCGTATCTCATTTTCCTAAAAAAAAAAATGAGGGGTTAATGCTTAAAATATTCGAAGCTTACAATACTACTTTACAAGAGCTGTCCTTACTGCAGTTACGCAAGTTGGAATCATTTCGGTAAGTTTTAAACTGAAGAAATCATAAACAGAAGAAATACTGCAAAAACTTTAAAATACTCTCCTGAAAAATGAGATACGCCCCTTCGTCTCGAGAGGGACGATTTGTGGAAATAACGTTAAGTTGGATGGAATTCAGAAATAATATCAATTGAGTAGATCTATTCGTTGTACAATTGAAAACTATCAGTCCAGTCATTTTAGGTAATAAAAAACCTCTACCTGGAAATAATTCCCTAAAAGAAGATACTTCGCCTATGTGTAATACTAGTACCCAGTAACATATGAAAAATCAACACTTGTGCTACGGCCGCCATCTTGGAAAATGGCGGCCAATGTTCACTTTGAACATATCTCGATAAAACATACGACTTGTAAGCGTCGACTACATCATCATAAGTAGCTGATCTTGGCCACAATATACAGTGCAAGAGGTATCCTCCATCGACGACTTAAGTGCATTCCTGTTTAGAAATAATATTTTGCTCTTCTTATTAGAAAGCACTCACTACGGAGGATTTTGTTGCTTTTCGCGTATATGATTCATTGAAAAGGGCACCCCAAAAATTGGAAAATATGTAGCCGAATTAATTAACCCGTACCTTATTAAGTAAAGTTAAACGTTCGTACCCACCAGTATTCATCTATGGAACAAGACAACCCCCAGTAGAAGATATATATAATCCGATTGGGATTCTTCCCCTAACAATCACCACTTTTGTATTATAATCTGGTATGATAAGAACTATGTAGGTGAATATCTGATTCTCTCTGTGCGCGCGCACATCTAATTTTCGCTAGATTTTCCTTTGAAATTTTTATTGAGCACAATTATTTTCCATTTTGAACTTTATGGCCTTTAGGCATCCAAGGCTCAGGGCGACATTTATAATCTTTCATTAATTAGGAAGTGGAAGTTGTATATTAATAAGCAGTTGGTACAAATTATGAGTGAGAGCCACTAGTACAATCCAAGACATTCAATTAAATATGCGCCTCCGCCCCTAGTTCATTCAGAATGTTACCGAGCCGCCGTAGCTCAGTGGTAGAGCGTTGACGTAGCATTCAGGAGATCGTGGGTTCGATCCCAGAGGCCGACCGTTCTGACAAGTTTTTTCCTCACTCACACCAGGCAAATGTCGGAATGGATCCTTTAACATAGGTCCTGGACAACACCTTCCCGAATCCTTTCCTCTCCCATATTCCGGCCTGAGCCTTAGATGCCTAAAGGCCATAAATAAAACTCAAATAGTGAAAATGTCGTGGATGATGAGAGAAAGGTGAATTTTTGCACGGATTCGTTAAGTGTGTGAAATCGATTCTGTTTCACAAATTCATTGACACAACATAGCAATTATTCGTAATGACAGACGCTCAGTTCACTCACCAGCATGAATGTTCTCCCTTCGCGCATTAAAGTTTTGACGCCATTGTACTGTTCAAGGCTATCACCATCAACTTCCTAAATATGTTGTTGAATCTCAGATGATCGCACTTTTATATATATATATATATGTTCAGAAATAGAATAACAGATTTCATCTTCAATGCCAGAAAATTTTCATTTTCTTGAACATTTTAAGCTACTAACGCGATCAAACACTCACAGAGTATGACCAGTTACTAGCGAACTTTCAAATTAACCTTGTTCATTCACCTTCGCTGACGCCATGCACAAACACGAGACTGTGTACCACCACCGCACACCTTAAAGAGGAAAAATGAACATCACAGGGATTGTAAAAATACATGACCGCACAAAACCTTACGTAACCTCCACGATCCCATGGTCACTAATTTAAGATAATCTATAAAAAATGCAAAAAAAAAAAAAAAAAAGCAATTAATAATAAATATGAACATATAAAAATATATTTTGAAAGGATAAAAAGAAGTCTTGCCGAGATTCTAACCCGGGTTTTTCATTTAGCAATCCAACGTCTTTCTACCACAGCACCGCTACGACCTTGCAAAGTGCGGTTTTGCCGTTGTCTTTACAGTTCACGTCTTACCTAAGAAGCCACGTTACGTTATTGCGCGTGCGGTGATGGTACACAGTCCCATTGCGCAAACGGGTGCACTTGAAACACTGTGCACCTCGAAAATCTCGTCACTGTCGCAGTTACATCATTTGGGCACTGACAATCACGTCCTGTTAAGAATCCGTTAACAGGTTATCCATTTGACTCATATCACAACATAAGTTACTGTGAGAAAACAGACTGAAATCAACCTTCTGTAGCCACCTGTGCCATCTATTGGTGTAATTAGTCACGCTCTCTCTTTAAGTGAACACACGTTAAGTTAGGCTTTCGTGTGTTCCTGTAAGTCAACTACAGGAACATACGAAACGAATATAACCTCTTCAATTTTCATTTTCACACGGCGTTCTTTTTCTCCTGTGCTTTTTGGGCCGTGGGGCTCAGTGGTAGAGTGCTCTCCTCTGGTGCTTGGAGCCGCGGTTCGTCTCCCAGCCAAGTGGGCTTAGTAGGTGGACAAACAGCGTTTGCATCGGTTTTCTCGGAGTTCTCCAGTCGTCCCATTTTCTATATTCAACCAATTCACCTATCATCCATCTGGCCTGACCCAAATAAAATTTATGTGCTTTTAAAATCATTCTCCGCAGTAGATTCTCGATGAATATTAATCTTAACAGGTTTTGTATCTATTTTCTGATATACAATAACAAGTCAACAGTTTTACTTACAGATTAACCCTCGAAAGCTGGACAGAATTTTGTTTTGTGGAAGCCTTTTTATTTTTGTATTCCTTCTATTTCTTGTTAGGTGGATATATATATATATGCGATCACAGTGAGAGCTTCGGTTCTCCTCTCCCAACCCGTCTGGTCAGCGTGGGAGCAGTAGACCAACTCCTCCCTTCGGGGAGAGGCCTCATCCACTAGTGGATTGAATATGGCTGTGATTTATTTATTATATTATTTATATATATTCAAAATATACATTTCTCTTGTGAAACCCATTTTTATTTTGGACAGTTAACCATTTAAATTTTGTACTCGATAATTCTGTCCCAATAATAAATGACAGACCACCATAATAGAATACAGGAACTGTGAATTAGGAACTCTGTGAAATAACATCTTTTATATTTATGTACGAAACAAGACCATCACGATATCTATACAATAAATTATTCATAGCATCGTGCTAGCGAAGCCTAATTGAGTATATAATTTGGATGCCAGTGGCAATGAACATCGTATTCCTCTAGAAGAGGGCGCTTTCACAGAAAGTATTGCATTTAATGGTAAGAATACCAAAATATTTTAAAATACCACCAAAATACAGCTAGAATCGAATAAAGATGTTTTTTTTTTACATTCTATCAATTAAATAACAAAATTTCTACAAAATAATAATTAAACAATATATTTATTTAATTATATTATTTAATAATATAATCTCTTGTTTTATTTTTATCTATATAAATATAATATACATTGTAAATTTGTTCAGTCTAGCATGAGCATTCGCAGATAAAAAACAAACATACGTATCGCATTTAAGCCAATGTTAAGTAGAATGTATACATACAGTACACTAATAAAGATGTACATTTGGTACTTAGAATATAAAAAAATCTCTAAAGAACTCTATTGAGGGAGTTAATATGTACTATTGGATTGTAGACACAAATCAAGCAGATTTCATAAAAAGAACCTGCATGTGTGTGTGAGGCAAAATTCTAAAAAAGCGTAGCAAAATTTATTATAATTTGAACAATACTGGGAGCGGCATAAGTCAGTTAACTGTATTGTTTTTTTATTGTTGTTGTTGATAATTTGCGGATAGGTGGAAAGCAAACTAGCTGGTAGATTCTGAGCTCTGTGCTATTTGATGCGTTGTTTATCGCGTCTCTTTATCAGACAGGTGAATAGATTTTCGGTTAACTAACTTAATGCCGCACCCTGAATATTGCGAGCTATAATTGCGTAATGTATCATACACGTTTAAAAAAAAAGCATTCTCTTCACCCACTACAGTACCAATTCAGGGTTGCCACAGAATGAGTAAAGCCAATTTTCCCTCTATAAGTTTCGATATTCTGGTACTGGGAAAACAACCCAATTAACATTATAATTGTGTGGCCTTCACTACTGCCATAGCCGGCCAACACACATCCTTATTTGAAATGTTTTTTTTTCCAAGAACATTCATAAATTGCAACAATACACTTTGTCACAGAGAACACTGTTTGTTAACAACTGAACTGAACTACATACACGAAGTATTATTATATTAATAACAATGGTTTAATGTACTAGCATTGAAAAAGTACAATTCCCATACTCGTAAACAGTCCTGTGGAACTTCGAATGCTGTGAACAATTACGCCTTTCTTAAGTGGTTTACAATACAGTAAGAATTTGTAAAGTCAATTCCTTTTTTTGGGGGTGGACTCTGATACAAACTTCCATGATGTACAAGCAGGACAAAGCAGTTTTGGAAGAAATAAACCCAAAGTAGCAGGAAATAATCATATGTGCTGGGCATTAGGAAAATGGGATAATAAAACTATCCCTAACGTTCAACCTTTTCAGGTCTGTGGCAACCCTACAATGAATGGTTTTTAAACAAAAAATGGTGATTTTAAATATTTTTTTTCAAACACGTTTTTTTCTCTCTTATTTTCTCCACACAACAGACAAGCCTTTAAAAGTATACAATAATTTTAATGCATAATTAGGTTTACTAGACAGTAGATATAGTGAAATATATTTTTAAAAGTTTTTTTTTTTTTTTTTTTTTTTTGCTGTGTATTAAAGGCAGCTTGATATGAATGAATCATAAATTAGACATAACGCAGTATTCTTCCTTACTGTGTTCGTAAGTAGCTTTTATCTGGTACTACTTACAGGAGTCAGAAACTTCCGATGCAATATCTCCCTTTCAAAACAAACTCTTTGACAGTTTTAATTCCAATACAGAAATTCGCAAGTCACATTTGCTTTGAGATTAACTGATGTATAATACAGCGTATAGGATTTGTTGACATGTCCAATTCTCACGTACAAAAACATGAAAGTTTATTTCTGCATGTAATACCAGCATTATATAGCTATTTAACTACGGATCAAGCCTTCTGAAAGTAATTGTATTGTTTCTCTCTCTCTCTTAATAAACACATAATGATTCAAGATTAGATGTGGTGAACCTAGCGTTTCCTTTGCTTTGCAATATTATTCTGTTATTACATGAGACGTACGTTAAAACAACGTAAGAAAAAAAAAAATGGGAACTAACATTAACCTTCGTCCACGACCTTGATCACCAATAAACTGTGAAGTCAAAATTGTTGATAATTGCATGCTTGAATCTCTCCCGTGCTGAACGGTTATTGAAATCTAAATAAAATATGGACAAATTCAGTAAATAATGGGTCTAGTTTTTGTTCTTACACCGGCAGAAAAACGAAACCCCAGGCATGTGAAAAGTAGAAAGGTACTTTTACGTTTTCTTCTCTGGGTGAATCCATGTCATATCAATACAATTTTGACAAAAAAAAAAAAAAAAAAAAAAAAAAAATCAGACTAACCTTTTGGTATTTTCATGAATTGCCTTCATGGACTTATGAAAATACTCCAAAGGTTACGGTTCTACATTCAACTGTTATCGAGATATTAATTTTTAAATATTGCATTTTTTACTAACAATTGCTACGTATGGAAATCTTTTAAATTGTTATACCGCAGCAACCAGTTGAGATATAGACCTGAAACTTATCTCATTTGGAAGCTCTTTTAATCAGCTTTAATATGACATGCCACATGATAGGGGTTATAATGATTTTTTTTTTTCAAAATTTCTCTGAAATTTTCAAATTTGAATCTGTCAAAAAGCGACAATTTGAAAAAATTCTCATAAGAGGCCAGTACTGTCATCTTTCATCAGCAAAAGTTTTATTTTGGGATCTCTATGGGATCAGGTGGAATGAGGCACAGCAAATACCCATGTTTAGTATATATAAATATGTATATATATAGAAAATTTACTGTTATGGTTATAAATATAAATTATATTATGGATGTCATGTGTTTATGCTACTGACGTTTCTTTTTCAATTTTTATCTTTATAGTTTTGCCACACTGCTAATCAGTCAGAAGAAGTTTACGTCTCACTTACAGTCAGTCTAGAACCAGTGCTGCTAAGCTTGATGCGAAGTTTTGTGAACTGTTTTTGTGGCTGATTACATGCTGCTGCGACTGATGTCAAGCAGTTGGTGGTGTGATTCATTGCGTATAACTGTGTTTCCAGTATTAGTGGAGTTTTCCCTGTTTGTGCCAACACTCCCAACTCCCTGACTGGTGACAGGATGGATCCTAATGACAGAAAAGTGACACTGAATTGTTTTAACCCGTTCAATAAACCTAATCACTCTCATATAAGAAAAGGACTGAGACCTGTGACTCAATGGATGTGTCTCTTGATCCCTGGAACACCATATATTTCCGGAGTCTGTGACAGTTGTAGGAAACAACTAACTGCATTGAGACCCACACATGATGTACCAGGAACTGGCCATGGACACCAGCAACATGATAATCAAAGTGATGATCTACCTTTTCTTCAGTGAACCTGAGGCATTAAGTTCTTTCAACAGCTCTCTTTTAGACATGGGAGAGTCACCCATTGATATAAAAAAGGTACAGCAAAAAATGCACTCCAAAGAGAAAACCAGAAGAATTAATGTGTCCATCAAGAGGACACTACTGGTTAATGCGGATTCATCTGGTGAGGACCGTGATTCAAAACATGATTTCTCAAAACATATAAAAGGGGTTTATAGAAGCTGTACTAGCAGAAACAAGAGAGCTATGATATACTGCCTCTTCTGCCTGACAGCTGGAGTGTCAGAAAGATAATGAGAGAGTTTAATGCTCCGAACTACTTAGTACGACAAGCCAAGGGACTCCTGAAACAAAAAGGGATCTTGTCTACTCCTGATCTGAAAGCCTGCAAAAAATCTTCCAGCTGAAACAGCAAGTATTACAGAGAGGATGCTGAAAAGTTCCTGGCTTTGGTCCCTTGAAATTCAAGTGGACAAATAAAACTGTTGGTATATGAAAGCCTCATATCTTAATATGTAACTGTGTTAAAATCAATTGATTCCTAATTGTACAACGTCATTGCAAGCAGGAGGTGAGATGGAAGAAGCACGAGGAAGTTTCACGTCGTCGGATCTGAGGACCGTTATGAAGTACTTATGGCTCCAAGGAAATTCATATGGAGATGTGCCAAACACTGGGGGAGAAGTGTCCTTCATACAGCTGTGTAAAAACCTGGATATCACGTTTTAAGACTGGCCATTTCACGGTGGAAGATGAGCCCCGCAGCGGACGCCCGTCAACCTCAACAGACCAGCAAACATGCGATGCTGTCCATGCGCTGATTCTTGAAGACCGTCAAATATCCGCCAAACTGATTGCCCAGATATTGGCCATCTCCAGGGAGCGAGTTGGGTATATGTATTACCACAGTCCTAAACATGCGCAAGCTTCCAGCGAAATGGGTGCCGAAACTTTTGAGTCCAGATCAAAAGCAGGAACGTGTCGAAGCATCCAAAGCCACCTTGGCCCATTTTGAAAAGACAAAGGACCTTTTGGCTAGACTAGTGACGGAGGATGAAATATGGCTCCAAATTTATGATCCCGAAACCAAGGAACAATCAAAGAAATTGTGCCATAGTGGTTCGCCCCGCCCCAAAAAGTTCCGCACCCAGAAATCGGCCAAAAAAGTCATGGCGATCGTTTTCTGCGGCAAAATGGCATTATAATGGTGGACTACCTACCGAATAGTGCCTCTATCACCGGAGAGTATTATGCTAATCTTCTAGACCAGCTGAAAGAGGCAATTAAGACGAAACGCCGTGGCAAACTCACAAAAGGGATCATGTTGTTGCACAACAATGCACCCGTACACAAGTCCAACATTGTTGGTGCCAAATTGACCACCCTGCGATTCCAATTGGTCAACCACCCACCTTACTCCCCAGACCTGGCCCCTTCTTACTATTTTCTATTTCCCAACCTGAAAAAAACACCTCAAGGGTCACCGCTTTCAGGACATTTCTGACGTCACACAGGCTGCTCAGACCTGGTTTGAGGGACAATCAAAGTATTTTTTTTTTTTTTTTTTTTTTTTTTTTTGCATGGGCTAGAAAAGCTTCAACAACTCTGTCAAAAGTGCACTGATCTCAATGGGGAATACGCTGAATAAATATGTAATCTCGGACCTCTGACTCGGAAAAGTCAGGAACTTTTCAGCACCCCCTCGTATCAAAGGGTTTTATGAAAGTGATGATATCAGTAGAGTCATCCCGGGGATTAAGGACTGTATTTCGGTAAAAGACAGCACTGGTGCCAATGTGAAAGTTTCAAAAAGATTAAAGTTTAGTAATCTAAAGGAGGCATACAAACCTTTCCAGGAAAAGTTTCCCAATGTTAAAATTGGATTTTCAAAATCTGCTGAACTTAGGCCAAAATACTGTGTTCTGGTGGTCACAGTGGTACACATTTAGTTTGTGTGTCTACCACACATCAAAATGTTAAACTAATGACTGAACACAGCAAGATGAAAGCAATTACAGATGGCAAGATAGAAACATACAAGGACTGTCTGCAAATGATGGTTTGTAGCCCGGAATCAGTTGATTGTTTCTTTTCGAACTGTGTATCATGTCCAGGAACAGAAGTCATCCGAACAGTTTTGGAAGAGGTATTTGACAATAATACAGTCCAGAAGGTTACTTTCCGACAGTGGATCTCAGTTGATCGGTGTTCCCTGGAAACCATTCAAAAATCAGTTACTGAATTCTTTTATGAGTCATAACAAGGAAAATCTCTTAGACCATGAAGTGGCTGTTGTTTGTGACTTCTCAGAGAATTATTCATTTGTCTTGCAAGATGAAGCACAGTCATACCACTGGTCAAGCAACCAGGCAACAGGTCACCCCTTCGTAATATATTTCAAAGAAGAAGAAACAATCAAACACCAGAGTTTGGTAATAATATCAGACTGCCTTGAGCACAACACTACTGATGTCTACCTATTCCAGAAAAAGCTGATTCAGTATTTACAGTCAAAATTTGAAAAACTTCCACCCAAAATTTATTATTTTTCAGATGGGTCAGCAGCCCAATACAAGAATAAAAATAATTTCTTAAACCTGTGCCATCACAAGGGAGATTTTGCAGTTTATGCTGAATGGCATTTTTCAGCAACAGCTCATGGAAAGGGCCCATATGATGGGATAGGAAAATTTTCAAACTGTCACTTTTTGAAACATTCAAATTTGAAAATTTCAGAGAAATTAAAAAAATAAATCATTATAACCCCTATCATGTGGCATGTCATATTAAAGCTGATCAAAAGAGCTTCCAAATGAGACAAGTTTCAGGTCTGTATTTCAACTAGTTGCTGCGGTATAGCTATTTAAAGATTTCCATGTAGCAATTTTTAGTCAAAAATGCAATATTTAAAAATTAATATCTCGATAACCGTTGAATGTAGAACCATAAAATTTGGGGTATATTCGTAATTCCATGAAGGCATCATATCTACCAAAAATCATGAAAATCCGAAGAGGTCAGTCTGGATCACTGTGTTGATTTGACATGGGGATAGAGCCAAAACTTTTTAAAATTTATCTGGCCGGGCCAATTTTTAAAAACTTTTAAAGCTTTCCGGGCCCGGGCTGAGCCGGGCCTAGGTATATTCGGGTTGGATTGGGCTTGGGCCGAAAAATTCGGCCCGTGCAGGTCTCTACAAGAGACGCTGCTTCTTAAATCACAGTTGTACTATGAGACAGACAAAATCGTAATTGGTAACGAATGGGTGTTCCCTAGATGGTGTAAGAGAAGCCTCAAATAAGAACTGGATGCAATGGTTAGTCCTGTTGGTCGTTCATTATATGATTATAGATTTGTATTATTATATTTGCTGAGTATATGCATTTGAAAGTTATTTAAAGATGTGCATCTGTGTGTTTACGTGTAAGCTAAAGTAAATATATTGCGGGTACTTAATATATACTTTAAACATTATTGTATCATATATTTTGTATATATTGGAAACAACATTTCTTAAAAATACATTTTCTTTCTACGAGATCAGTGTTTTCCCCTTGAAATTGGTACCACCTTAGGAGAAACCACCCATGAAGGTATCTTACACAGTTGCAACTTAGTGCCACCGAAACTCCTTCAGGAATTGAGTGACTGAAATATTTTGAATGATTAAGTGGTGGTGGCCATGTACTGTGCCTGTCATTTTTCTGCTCACTACTAGAGTCTGTTTCCTCAAAAGCCTAATGAAGGGTTTCCTGAGCAAGCTAAATGCGGATAGTTTTACTTTTTTCTTTTTTCTAGTAATTACTGAAGAACTTAAAATGTTGATAGTGGTAGTCTGGGTTCCGCGAATAGCCAATACTATGGCCACTTCACTAGTGTTTTTTAGTTTTGTTTTGT
Organism: Lepisma saccharinum; assembly: GCA_022664845.1. Classification (NCBI taxonomy): domain Eukaryota; kingdom Metazoa; phylum Arthropoda; class Insecta; order Zygentoma; family Lepismatidae; genus Lepisma; species Lepisma saccharinum. Next base: position 26,572 of record JAGDQP010024760.1, read on the forward strand.
TTTTATGACAGTGTTGTGTATCGGTTTGCATAATTCGCGTTATGGATGGCCTCAAAATTGAAGGCAGTAACTTAAGATTAAGAGGTAGAAGATAGTAGAAATCTGAAAAAGGAATGAATGGTGTAAGAAGATCCATTCTTCGTACAAGCTGGCAACCTTAGTGTATAACTGATCCTACGATGCAGGGATATACAGTATATATAGTTTCAACAGACTGGACCATTAGGGACCGGAAGAAAGATGGTAATTTTGATAGACAATTCATTTGTTTTGGTTGTTAGTGTCTCGGTGAAAGCAAAATGTAAAAAAGTGCAAGACATGTGGAACAGAACCAAAAGTTGGAATAATGAATTATACTGTTGAAAGGAACAATAACAGTCACTGAAATACAAAACGTTAGTATGCAGGCTTCCCATGCATTCGGCCAGAACCAATTCCCTGACTTTTCCAGGTTACTATTGACCAAATTCCAGGTCGTTCTATAATGTTAACACGAAGGACGGACGGGTAAAATTCATGTCAAATGGTCCAGGAAAGGAATAAATCGTTGCTTGACCATTTTTATAAAAAAATCTGATTTTTGATGTGCAGTTACCATGTCGTTAGTTCAAAACAATCATTATTTTAATTTTAGTGACTTTAAGTTTCGAGTGGCAGCCATATTTGTTTTCGAAGATGCGCCATTTGATGGTGTTGTAAGGGGTTACCGAATCTGAAGTATCTCAGCTCCTACTTGTTCTATCGATGTGGAACAAAAACCAAAATGGTCAGCTACAAGACTATGTATTTGCCATTATCGTCCATGAAGTATAGCAGGGTGAAAAGTAGGTCATTGACGTTAAAAGTTCCGAGTTGAGCAGACGATTTTTGCAAGAAGGCAAATGATCAGGAAGGTGAGCTTTTTCTGGATAAAGAGGTCTGATATAGAAGTGCTCATTCACCAAGTTTCAACCCTTAGACGTGCCCCCTTCTTTTTTTTAGAAATTATTAAAAATGCAGAAAAGTGAAAAAAGTGCGTACTTCAC
>JAGDQP010024761.1:0-27596 GCA_022664845.1 Lepisma saccharinum
TTTCACACCTCCGTTTATTTGTTTAGAAGATAGGGATTCTGAAATTGATTATTAGAAAAGCCGCCATCTTGGATTCAGCTCAAGAATTTTAAATGGGAAGGTGGTTCGTGTGACGTATCATTTTAGGCTAGCTTAATCTCAGAAATTCAAATATGAAGATATTTCACACCTCCGTTTATTTGTTTAGAAGATAGGGATTCTGAAATTGATTATTAGATAAGCCGCCATCTTTGATTAAGCTCAAGAATTTTTAATAGGAAGGTGGTCTTGTGACGTATCATTTTAGGCTAGCTTAATCTCAGAAATTCAAATATGAAGACATTTCACACCTCCGATTATTTGTTTAGAAGATAGGAATTCTGAAATTGAGTATTAAAAAATAAGTATACAAAAAACAATTAAAGCATGTAAATTTAGTTGTCGTATAGAGCTGAAAAGACATTTAATTATTATTTGTGATTGAAATTACACAAAACGATTTTACAAACCAGATAAATTGATTTACATATATAACACCAATTACATACATTACATCCTATGGAAACATTCAAATTAAAAAAAAAAGTCTGTATAAGACATAAGAATTTGCGACAGTGAGAGCAACAAATGAAAGACGCCGTGTCACATTCGCAAAAATTACAAAATGACGTCAAAACGTACTTACCAAATTAACTGCATTCGCATTTTCAAATGTACTACATGAAGCACATATAGGGCGGCACATTCCAGTTTTAAGAATCCCTTCTTCTAAACAAATTAACGTAAGTGTGAAATATCTTCATATTTGAATTTCTGTGAATAAACTAGCCTAAAATGATACGTCACACGACCATCTTCCTATGTAAAATTCTCAAGCTGAATCCAAGATGGCGACCGTGATTCTCATACCATTCCAGGTTCTTCCCTTCAGTAATTGTCATTGTCCAGAGCTTGGATCATATTCCCGCCGTGTGACGTATTCCTTACAATGTACGAATAGGCACAAATCGATATTAAAAAAAAAAATCCTGTTCAAAATTTTCAAAAAGATTCCGTCTATGGATATCACTTTTGTGCATTACAGGTTAAAACGTAGTGAGAAAAAAAAATATTCTGTGGGGGAAATTCTGATAACGTACAACAGACAACAGTACGAAAATCATGGCCGTCCCACTAGAAAATTACGCCTTGGACCAGATTCTTTACGTTTTTTTGGCCCTTTGGTTCCTTTAAAAATCTGATGAAAGCTATGAACCCCCTCCTAGAAAAATAAATTAACACATTGATTTCAATATTAACCCGAAACTTCTTCAACAACGGATAATCAAAATCGTCAAGGTGTAATATTCTTTTGTTAAACAAAAGACACACGATTTCTCCGATTCTAGCGTCAACTATTAAACGAAAGACATACGTAATTCACAATTGGAAATAATGTGTCATCAATTGAATTAGAATTTATTTAGGTGTCTATGGTTCAGGTCGGGATAGGATAGGGATAGTCCTGCCAAGGCCTAAGTTTAAGGTACTATGCCAGAATTTGTCTGGTGTGACTGGTAAAACTTCAGTTCGTTGGTCTGGAACCTTCTACGACTGCTTAGGAAATAGTCCGTCGCTATGATAGTATTTCTATAGCTAATTTGTGTAGTTATAACAGGTTTCATTGGAAAATACCACCCCGGACGCAAGCTAAAGTAATTCCAAGTAATCTGATTCCTTTTTATCACAACTTTTACACGCGTAGTGATTGTCATTGCTTATCAGTCCCTTCTGAACCACCTAAAACTTATCCGTGAACCACATGAGGGTCTCTGAACTCTAGGATAAAATCCACTCCCTTAGACAAACAATGTTCTTCTGTGGTTTAAAAAACATATCGCGGGAGCTGTATGCAACAATTTGTATGTGTGAAAGGAAAATGTATCAGTGGGTGATGAAGTCATCACTGATGGAACCGCCGTTAATTTGTGAGGCGGATATTTGTGGCCAGTAGTGAAGATCCGTCGTGTTACCGCTCAGGTCTGAAACTTTAAGGTTAATGTAAAGCAACGATCTCCAAACAAGAGATGGCAGTACTATCTCCGTATATGTCTAATGTATTTTTATCGTTGCACGAAATTTCAATGCTGCTCCTACAAATTCAAGCCTAGAGAGTTCAAACTTTCAGGGAAGAAAGTTCATAACCAGTTCAAGAGTTCGATGAATGCCGATTTTTTATTTTCGTTTTTCTTCATTGTTGAAATCGCTTGATTGTTGTTGTGAGTGTCAAAACCTATAACAGTGAAGCTGTTTCTACAATGAACAAAAAAGCTGGAATTGGTTATGAATATTCTAGGTTTGACTTTGTAGGAACAGCATTGAAATTTCGTGCAACGATAAAAATACATTAGACATATACGGAGGTAGTGCTGCCATCTTTTGTTAGAGGTCGTTGCTCTACATTAACCTTAATTACATCAATTCTTGACAGACAGTACTACATGCAGACAGAACATCGACAGTTGCATCGTGTGTTCTTTGTATTGTGGAGTGAACACAGAATACAATCCACACCTGGGTAGCATTTCATATCGTAGACTTCCTGTATATAAATATATAGGTCAATGTTAAAAGCATTGTTTTTGTAAACAAGGGACCGAGAGAAGAGAGTCAACCTCGACCCATAAAAAGAGGAAGCGCCGCGAAGTGTGTTCGGAAGACAACAGCTGCGTGCTATGTAGCTAGTACAAAAGAGGTCACAGAGGTTCCTAACAGAACCTTCCTCTTTGCTTCGGGGATATTCAACTGGAAGGGGAAAAAAAAGAAAAACTGATAGACAATGTGTGTATAGTGCTTCGAGTGGACTAGTGCGGTTCTTGTATTGTTCGGGTGTCGATTCGTGAAAATATCCTCAATTACAGTGGCAACGGATACTTAAACTTACTGTATGTTTGTGTGATTTATGGATCGAATTTTAAGTGCTTGTTGATAGAAAAAGACCTCAACATATTTTTTTTTTATGAAAACTAAAAAGTGAACGGCACATGGGGGATGTGGAGGTGGCGCTGGAGAAGATAGTCTCATGCTCTCGACTTCCCAACGTGCCCAGGAATACCAAGGACACCCTGGTACTCAATATAATAGGAAGGTGAGTGCACCTCAGAGCGCTAGACATGGGAACAATGCGAGAAAAGCCTCCAGCGTCTTTGTCGCGCGATATGTATTAAGACGCGCCACCGCCTGAGTCACAGTGATTCATCTTTACCTAAGCAAGGAAAGGAAAATAACCAAGCAGTATGTATATCACAATTTATGAAAAATTAGCTAATTATTTCATGAAAAGAGAAGTCACTTCTTTTCTATCGAAGAGAATTGAATTTATTTATGACCTTTTGGCATTTTTCGCTCAGGCTGGCATAGGATAGGGTAAAGTATGAGAAGGTATTTGGCCTTATACTTAAGATACCATCTCGGCATTCGCGTGGTGAAACTTGAGAGTAAACGTGGAATACTTCATTCAGAATGGTCGGCCGCGGGATTCGAACACCGCTCCGAAGTCTGCCATATAGCGGAGAAAAATTTCGTCACATGGACTCAAGTGCGAGGTATATGTAAGACAGCTTTTCTATAATACCATTTGTAGCCGAGGGGGCCATCATTTTCGAAGCATTCACGCTTGTTTTGCCGTGTGTTGCACGCAGTCGGAAGCTACCATTAGAGATGTCTTTAAGGTTAGGTCAGAATTCGGAATTTAGGTGATGAGAATTGGGAATGGAGAGTAACCTTTGTGCTGGTAGAAAAGAAGCTGCATTAGGTGCCTTTGGCAGCCTGGTAACTTTGGAGTAGAAATTGTAGTAAACAAATTCGCAACAGAATTACGATTTAAAAAGGATAATTCAAGAAGGCGAGGGAACTTATTACAGGAAAGGAGATCAAGGTTTGAATTTCATATGAATTTATTTATGACGTTAAGACATCTCTGTCTTGTCAGAGTTGAAGTTGAATAAATAATAATAATACAGTATTCAGGGTGTCTACCACCCTGGAAAACCTTGAATACTCAGGGAATTTTATAAATCCGGAAATACTCAGGGAAATATCTGGTGTAGTAAAAAGTAATCCATTATTTTTGCATGACATTGAAGGCTTGACTTACCATAGTTAGAATGATCCGATTTAGGTCACATATGCGCCGTTTTGTTCGATAACGTGTTGCCATTTGGAAGGTAATATCATGATGCCTCTCTCATAGAAGCCCTTGTCCCTATTGGCAAACAATTGAGACAGTCGATGTTCACAAGCCTCTCTTGACGCGAATTTTGCACGAGCAAACGTGTTCGCCATGGACAGGAACAGATGGTAATCACTCGGTGCCAGGTCCGGACTATAAGGTGGATGCATAAGAACCTCCCAACCAAGCTCCCGGAGCTTCTGGCGAGTCACTATCGATGTGTGTGGTCTGGCGTTGTCCTGGTGGAACACATTGCCTCTCCTATTGGCCAAAGCTGGGCGCTTCTGGGCGATTGCTGCCTTCAGACGGTCCAATTGTTGACAGTATAGTTCCGAGTTAAGGGTTTGGCCGTAGCAGCTCATAGTAGATAATTCCCTGCCAATCCCACCAAACACACAGCAAAACCTTCCTGGCCGTCAATCCTGGCTAGGGCACCGTTTGCGCCGGCGCACCGCGCTTCGACCACGTCCGTTTTCGCGTGACGTTGTCGTAAGTGATCCACTTTTCATCACCAGTCACCAACCGCTTCAGAAATGGGTCGCTTTTGTTGCGATTCGCAGATGGAAATTCGGTCCATGAGGTTTTTTTGCGTTAACTCGTGTGGCACCCATACAACAAGCTTCTTTGTGTATCCAGCCTTATGCAAATGGTTCCACACGGTTTTTTGTGCAATGTTTAGGTCTTGGGCAATCGGAACAGTGCTTACATGACGGTCGGACGCGACAATGTTCATGATTTTATCGACATTTTCGACACTTGGCCTTCCAGTGCGTGGTACATCTTTGACGTCAACATTACCGGAACGGAATCGACGAAACCAAAATTGCGCTGTTACAGTATCAGCACCATAAACACTATTCACATTTGCAGCCGCCTGGCTTGCGTTTTCGCCTTTATCGAAGAAAAACTGTAAAATATAGCGTATTTTCTCTTTGCTAGTGTCCATTTTGACGCGCTCTCACACAACACTGAGTCAACTCATCACAACTATCTGAACAGTGTTTGTAGTACGCAATCTCATCATTTGAACGGCATCTCGTTGAACCCGATCGGACTTATACAACGCGAGATACAGATCACTGAAGCCATCTATTTTCAAAATAATGGATTACTTTTTACTACACCAGATACGTAATTTATGAGGGAAACTCAGGATAATTTATTAGCTGGACCTGTCCACAGTTAGTAAGAACACTGGCTCGGAAAGGCGCAGGTCTTGGGTTCTATTCCCAGTGCTGATAAGATTTTTTTCAGAGTGTCTTATATTTTTAAATAAATTATCTTTTTAATTTTTCACTTGTGAAATACCAATAATGTAGAAAATGCTTGGACTGGGTGGTAACGGAATTTAAAAAAATGCGTATTATTTACATCTTCCACTATACTAAGAACTCAGGGAATTTCAAGTCACAAAATTAGTAGATATTATGAGTATTTATTTTCGTGCTATGAACAGCTACAGGCCTATAATGCACTGAATCATTAAATAGAGGGTCTAGATTTTATATAATGTATACACATTGTTTTATCACCCTGCCAGCTAATATATTAAAAATTATGATTCGTCACTTACAAAGGTATACCAGGTGCGTAAATATGAAACCGGAATTTAGGTACAGAAAAGACACAGTGATTGGATGACAATGCTAAGAACTATTTGATTCGAAGTATTGGCCATCACTAGCGATACATTTCTGCCATCGTTCCGGCTATGTGTGGATGCCAGACCAAAAAAAAAAACTGTGCCTCTTGTGCTGCAAACCAGTCATGAAGCCATTTTCGTAAGATGTGAAGCGCTGGTCAGCAAGTGCGTGTCCCATGGATGCAAATAAGTGAAAATCGGAAGGCGCCAAGTCTGGTGAGTAAGCCGCATGCGGAAGGATTTCCCCAGCCAAACGTCGCAATCGTTTGCTTGACCGGTTTTGCTGTGTGGGAGGGTGCATTATCGTGAAGCACAATCACTTGATGTTGTCTTTGGTCATATTCTGGTCGTTTTTCACGCAAAGTTTGATGCAAATCGATCACTTGTTGTCGGTAACGTTGGGTATTAACGGTTTCGCCAGGTTTCAGCAGTTCATAATAGATCACTCCCTTCTGATCCAATCAAACACAAAGCATTGTCTTCCGTCCATAGCGATTTGGTGTTGCAGTCGATGTCGCCGGTTCTCCTGGAATTACCCATGATCTTTTACGCTTAGGATTCTCGAAATAGATCCACTTTACGTCACCAGTCACAATTCGATGAAGAAATGATTTCCTTTTGTACCTGGCGAGCAGAATTTCGCAAGTGGTTTTTCGGTTTTCCTGCTGTCGTTCAGTCAATGCATGTGAAACCCATTTTACCACCTTCTGAAGCTTGTCCGTGGCTTTTAAACGTATGGAAACTGCTTTTCGTGTCATATTTAATTGATCCGCGAGTTATTGTGGCGTTTGAGCGTCATCCTCATCCAACAAAGCTTGCAGTTCCCTGTCTGCAAACTTTTTCTTTGGTCTTCCACGTTCTTCGTTTCTCACGTCAAAATCGCCACTTTTACATTTTGTAAACCACGCATAGCACTGTGACTTACCAAGAGCATGATCACCGTAAGCTTCGACAAACATGCGATGCGATTCTGCAGCACTTTTCTTCAAATGGTAACAAAAAATCAATGCTGTCCGCAGATCGTACTTTGTAGGTACAAATTGTGCCATGTTCAACGCTATTAAACACTACATTATGACATGAAACTTGTCTGGTTGTGAGTTGAAAATCGTTGTCAGCAGTCAAAACAAGCAAGTGGCGCCAAGGACGCAGTTTTACGGTAACCACAGTGACAGCTAACGCCGTCTATGCACAAATTCGGGTTTCATATTTACACACCTGATAATACAATACAATTCTATATGAGAACGTTTTGTTTAAGCTCCAATGAAGGTTTTCACCAGAAGGTGCGATCTTCCATTACACTGATAATTGATGCAAGGGTTCAACAAAAAATTGATCTAATAAAGCTTAATTATATGAAGTTAATTTTGATAAATAAACAACCTTGCTATTAAGCATTAAAATTTGCTATTAAGAGGGCTTGTCGCTCCAACCCTCCTATTTTAAAACATTTTTCAAAATATTTCAAAAACTAAGAGAGTATTATCAAAAATGTAAATTCATAGCGCACTAGAACGTTACGAATTACTATGGAATGCAATGGACAGCGATCTCGAGATCGTGTCCATTGACGAGTGATACGTTTTCAAAGATGATGACGTCATTATTAAAGTCTTGAGCACTCTCATCAACCGACAAAATTTCGAGATCGCTGTCCATTGCATTTCATAGTCATTTGTAAGTTCCAGTTGCGCTATGAATTTAGTTTTTTGATAGTACTCTTAGTGTTTGAAATATTTTGAAAAATGTGGGGGGACTGGAGCGAAGAGCCCTCTTAAACGTTTCAGTGAAATGTCGTTTTTACTGATTTTAGTTATAAAATTGAATTTTGGTGTTTTGCGCTATGTTACTGCATATTTCTGTAAGGTACTTGCACTGTATTTCGGTGGTCAGTATCTTATTGAAGAATTTTTTTTATCAGCATTTCTGCGTCTATTTTCTAAAGTACTGTATTGGGTTTTATTTTAAAAATAAATACCACCATATAACAGGGTTCCCACTCACCTGGAAAACCTGAAATAGTAAGGGAATCCAGCTTACCACTAAAAAAGTGCTGGAAAAGTCAGGGAATTTGATAGCTTATTGTTTGAAGTTCATTTAGCTACAGCAGGCATTTAATGTTAGATCGTTTTTCAAATTACTTGGAGGCTTATGTGCCAATCATGAAGCAATTTAAGAAAAGAATACAGTGAAATATTTTGATGTATCTTCATTTTCCCATGGAATTATGATATATATACAAAATAGGGTACCTGGAAATTTCTGAGCAGTGACCTGGAAAAGTCAGGGAATTTGATCTTGGCAAATGAGTGGGAACCTGTATAATCCAATTAAGTATGCAACCAGATCATTCCCTGGGCTTAACATTGTCAAGATCTTGGCGTTGTGTTTGACAGTAAATTAACCTTTCTTAATCACAACTAAGCAATGAAAACCCTAGGTCTAGTACATAGGCTCACTGATATCACTTACATGCTTGCACTTAGAACGTATTTCCTAAGCTGTGTTTTGCCAATTATTGATTATGGCTCTCCTATCTGGTCCATGGCAGATGACAGTAATTTCTTAAAGCTGGATAAAATCTTGAATTTCTTGATATGTATAGTCATTAATAGATGCCCTTCCTTGTCTCACCTACCCAAAACTGATATTTTTTCTAACCTTCAACTAAATGACCTCCCTACTCGCCGTAAACTTTCCGATCATTGCTCTAGGAAGGAATCAAGATAGGCGTACAACAGGTTCCGAGCCTCCTTGGAGAATCGGTCACCCGCGGCCCACAGGTTCGGAAACGCTCAAGGGAAAGTCAGAAAGTCAGTCACCGGTTCCAGACCTCCGAAGCCCGCGGCCCACAGTTTTTGGGAAGTTCAGGAATGTAGGTTCCGTGCCTCTAAGCGAGTAACGGTCTCCTACAGTTAATTTGCGGGAAAGAGGGGGGTACAAGGGAACGATGCCCGCATTGCAACTCGACGATGCAAATTCCACTCCTCATACGAGAAACGGTCACCTGCTTGATGATACGAAGCAGAAGGAATGTCCAGTAAAAATCACGTGGTTCGAGACAATGCAAAAAAAACACTACTTAACCTGGATCTGACGGCCAGGTATCTGTCACCCATCATATACAGACGCCTACATTACACTTTGACGGCCGTTGAATTTGTACATAAATTATTTTTAAAATCAAATATTCATTATTAATGAATAATTTACAGCACTTCAGGTTTACCGTTCAATAATAATAAAACTTTCTTTACAAAATATAGGAAAAAATAACAAAAAGATTTTCTGAAATGGGCATACAAGCGCGCCCTCCATTGGACTACTATTTAAACATGCGGAACATGCAGTAAATGCATCGTCCAAACCGGGTCACACATTGAGCACTGTAATGATGGCTACCACATGCTGTACCTAAAATTTGCACTTTAAATAAATAAAATAAATTTCGCAATGTTAAAAATAATCACACTGATAGTTATATCCAACTAAATAGTTATCTAAATTAAACTTCAGACAGATTATCCAAATGAAGCACTTTTAAGCAAATATAATAATAATAATAAAAAAGAAACAGAATTAATTTGAATGAATGTAGGAACTTTGGCCTTTTATACCTTTTCAAGACGAACGGCTGAAGGGCTGAGCCAGCACAATTTAAACCTCAGTAGCTCAGCTCCTAATTAACCTAGAGGGATGATTTAGGTGTCAATCTTTTCAGGAAAAATGAAGCTTTTCAACGATGTGCATTTCATCCATGTCGAGGGTCCCGAGGCGGAAGGGCAGTGGAGAAAAGTTGTGAGTTTTTAGTTCCCCCCTCAGCATATGGGGGCAACTCCCCCCCAAAGGAGCTAAAAGCAAAAAGTGGTATCAATAGAGATAAATGAATATAGTAACTAGTGATACCCTGTATATGGTCAGTGGGGGGGGGGGGTAAATGGGGGGTTACGACAAATAACAGTGTTGCCAGAGCCACAAAAGTCAAAGAAACATGTGTTTTTGATTTACTTCTGTTTCTTTTACGGGTTAGGCACGTTGCGCACAAAAGTTACCTCGTTGGAATATGTGTCCCATAAGCTTTCCAACGAGATATCGTTCATGTCCCTGTGACATTTAGGGGCGATGTTATAAATAGGGGTATGCAATAGTCCATCAAAACAAAATGTACAAGGGTGACCATAGAAGGTACGTCGTTCCGATTTTTTTCTTTCTCCCTTGCTATTGCACCTACGCCCTTCATTTTTTAAATATGATTATTCCCAATATCTGGTGTATAGGTGAGACTTTTTTTTCTTCCGTACGACAAATAACAGTGTTGCAAGCCTCCGACAAAGTTAAAAAAATATATTTTCCATTTTTATATTCTTCTTCTTCTACGGGTTGAGCACGAGGAGCACAAATGTTGCCTCGTTTGAATCTGTGTCCCATTAGCTTTTCAACCAGGTATAGTTTATGTCCCTGCACAATTAGGAGGGGTAGGGCCACCAACGTGAAGGTCTACGATTTTCTTGAAATCGCTATCCGGCGTATAATGGTTAACGACTGTTAATTGATATATCATTGTTTATATTGTTAAAAAGAGATTATCTTAAGAGGATATGCTAACATATTAGAAGTGAATATTAATCAATTGATTTAGATTGGACAAATATGATGATGATTCCAATATTACAAGTTCGATTAGTGATATTGAATAATTTGAAATGCATGTGCTTGAAGACCAGAAAATAATTAGAAGTCCCAAAAGAACTACCAGAAATGTTGTTTTTAGTGTTGCCAATCAGTTGTTTTTTGAAATGGGCCAACCTGTCAGCGTTACCATAAGATTTTATTCAACTCACACCAACGGGCGAGCATATCAGGTAGTATGCTTTATAAAGCACTTCAGTAAACACATCGCTGTCTTTGTAGTAGAAGTGATGTGGTCCAGAAATGACTCCTAGACTCATTTTAAATAATATTACTGTTTGTTTGAAGTCAATGAAATGTGAGTACTACAGTAATTTATAGGAGCTAAGATCAAATTGTTACAAGCTATTGTGCTAACCCTAGTAAATACCGGAATGATGTACAACTCTTCTCTCTCTTCTAAATAGCTGAATAAAGACCCACAACAATCCGCCTCTTTTATGGTTAAAGATGTTTTTAATTATTGATTTAATAAGATCTTTAGAAATGCGCAAAATTTCTTTATAATAAACAATTATTGCTCAGATCTGTCATCTCTCTGAGTGTCCATGGCATGAGTATATATTTATTACTACTATTATTTATCCAAGTTTGATACTAGTTAAGATAATATGTCTTACTGGTTTTCATTTATACAGTTCTTACGGTTAATGTAAAGTAACAATCTTCAACAAAAGATGGCAGCACTATCTCCGTATATGTCTAATGTATTTTTATCGTGGTTGCAGAAATTTCAATGTTGCTCCTACAAATTCAGGCCTAGAGAGTTCTAACTTTCAGGTAAGAAAGTTCATAACCAATTCAAGAGTTCGATGAATGTCGATTTTTATTTTCGTTTTTCTTCATTGTTGAAATCGCTTGATTGTTGTTTTGAGTATCAAAAACTATAACAATGAAGCTCTTTCAACAACGAACAAAAAATAAAGTAAAAATCGGCATTGATCGAAGTCGTGAATTGGTTATGAACTTTCTTCCCTGAAAATTTGAACTCTCTCGGCTCGAATTTGTAGGAGCAGCGTTGAAATTTCGTGCAATGATAAAAATACATTAGACATATACGGAGATAGTGCTGCCATCTTTTGTTGGAGATTGTAGCTTTACATTAACCTTAATGTTATAAACTTAATAAGAATAGGTGTTTTGTAAAAGTCTCTTCAAGTTTCCTGATTCTTTCTGAATTTTAGTTGATGATTTTGTAAATTCCGGTTTCTTAACTTCATAAATTTGAATGTTAACTAGATATTATTTATTACTTTAAATACCAAGTGTAGGATGTAGGTTACTCTCCTGTATATACCGTAATATATTTAGTGTTACTTAATAAGTAAACAATAAGTGTTTTTTTTTTTTCAGTCTGCTATGTATAAATGCAATTTCTGTATAGTTATATTATTGTCGAATGCTATTATCCTTCCAGACTTAAGAGTATACTGTTGCTCTTAAGGCAACGGCGATGCCAGTTTGACTGTGAAATAAATAATAATAATAATAAAAAACGAAACTGTGCTCGCTGCAGCCGTTCTCTCACTTCGGGTTGCCATAACCGAACGGCAACGCTCCAGTCGCTGTTAGTTCCCCGCCCTCTCTTCCCCCGTCAAGTTTTTAAAATGAAACTATCGTTATATTAGGTAATTAAATTTGTGTAAATGAAAAAATGTATTAGGGAATTAATTTTTGTATCAATGTTAAATATAAAACCTCTACGGGAATCTTTTAAAAATTGATAACAGTAAAGAAATTTCGTGAGAGCCAGGGGGAAGTACGATAAGTTAAACTGCAGCAGTTGCCCATAAGAGCAACAGTATACTCTTAAGTTTGGACGGATAATAGTAGATGTTGATTTTGATTGAATTTATCTTCCTAATGATTCTAAATTTGTAGTTCGTTAGCTCTTTAAAAGCCTAAGAGGATAAGTCCTGTTTTTATATGTGGTTCACTAAGAAATTTATTGCTGTAGGTAATAGGTATTATACATTTTAACAATAGTTTGTTATAATTTTTGTACAACAATAATTAATTCGATTTAAATAATATTTTATATTATTTTTCAGGCCGAAAGTTTGGCCCGTGGCATTCAGGAGAAGTTGGGTGAACTGAGTCGATTGGTTCTGCGTGCAGTTGTTAACGTGGAAAAATCTGGAATGCAGCAGCCGGCTCATACAGTGGCTGGGCGATTGGAACAAGCTCGGCGCTGGTTGGCCAACCCTGACTTGGACGACAGAGGCCTTGGACAGCGGGCGATCGCTCTTATTGTCGATGAAGGAAAGAAGGTAAGGGTTTGGATTTTAGAATTTTTGCGGTCCTGTTTGAATAACTATACGTGTATTGTACAGGAATGGACGCTTAAAGTGACTTACGGTACATTGAAAGTGTACAGTGGTGTGTGTGTGTGTGTGTGTGGGGGGGGTTGAAGAACAAGAAGTACTAAGAAAAACAAACACAGTACTACACACTAAATGTAGTTGCTGAAAGCTATCCAGTACGCATGTGCAAGATTTTCTATTTCATAAACTATGGGGGACAGAAACTTTTAAGGACATAATTAGTCAGCTGGTTTTGACCCCAGCTGTGCAATTTGTAAAAATAAGGACATTTTATAAAAATACAGTAGTTTATTAACTTTGAAGATATTTATCTTGGTTTAACCAGGCACCTGTTTTCACCTTAAGAACATATTCCCTCAGGTTTGATAAATGAGAAAAAAAAAGAATGTGCAAAAACATGTCCTTGAAGAGCTTTGATTTTTTCTCATATAATAAATGAATGTTAACATTTGCATTTTAAATTGTTCTGTAAAGCTGTGGTTCTTGAACCTGTGACAGGTTTCGTTCAGAGAAATCAAGGCTGACTCAAAAGTAACTGTCTGATTTTTCTTTTTTTTAATCGCTTTCATACGGTATGAATGCAAATTAGGGATTCCTGGACTGCAGGTTAAGAACCCCTACTCTTAAGACAAAGTTTAAAGCAAGGTTGAAAATTGGCTCTGTAAAAACCCGATGTTTGATTTCTAAAAGAATGCACACCGGTTTTGTGTCAAAACTAGGAGAAATATATTACACAGTACGTAACTTCGAGTCGAGAAAACGAGAATGCTCGCGCGGAACAGAAAGAGAACACATACTGACATTTTTATGTTATAGCCGTGTTAAGTGGCATCTCTCAACGCGTCGTAGAAATTGAATGCGTCAAGAAAATTTAAACAAACACTTATTACAGCTAGAAAAAAATCGATATAATGTATCAACACCTATTATCATAAGCGTACATTTTTCTGCCATATCATCTTTCGTAGAGATATAAACATTAATCTTCCAAGAGATATAAACAGCTAAAATTTGAATAGAGAAAGGATTAGTACTACGAAGTGAGTTTTCGTGTCAGGATAATCCATATTCTGTCCTGTACTGCAAACACATTCACACACCGTCTCTCAGAAGGAGCCTTCGTTCAGAGCTTGGGAGCAAAACTAAAACCTGGTGTAAAGCTGTGTCTCAAATACTTCACATAAACTTTGGTAAATTTTATTTTTATATGGGCCAATCTAGTAACTCTGGACTTCGGCCTGTCACGATTTGCCTTTAGCTGTTAAAATCCACACCCATGCCCCTGTCGGGATTCGAACCCGGGACCTTCGAGTCGATGGCCTACCGCCGCAGACCGCTCGGCCACCCAGCCGGCTCAAATACTTCACATCTTTTCAAAAAATATTTACCGTTTTCGCAGATTCCTTTTAATTTCTTGAATACTATTTTTTTTCTGTAAACGCCACTTTTCCTTCATTCTCAACTCTGGCTATTCCCAACAGTACTTCAGCGCTGCGTCTTTGTTTACTGTCTCTCATACGGATGTCAGCCATCTTAGAACCTGTTCGAACATGTAACGCAGTATCTTCATCGTCAGCAATGAGAAAATGTTTCGTTAATGCCCGTTAGTATTTTGTAGAACGAACGTAGCCGTAATATTTCGTCTGTTCATAGTTTACCTTAACGTTAATGTAAAGCAACGACCGCCAACAAGAGATGGCAGCACTACCTCCGTATATCTCTAATGTTTTTTTATAGTTGAATGAAATTTCAATGGTACTTCTACAAACTCAAGCCTAGAAAGTTCTAACTTTCAGGGAAGACAGTTCATAACCAATTCAAGAGTTTGATCAATCAATACCGATTTTTTTATTTTCGTTTTTCTTCATTGTTGAAATCACGTGATTATTGTTGTGCATAACCAAACCTATAACAATGAACCTCTTTCAACAATGAACAAAAAAGAAGATTGAAAATCGCCATTCATTGAACTCTTGAATTGGTTATGAACTTCCTTCCCTGAAAGTTAGAACTCTCTAGGCTTGAATTTGTAGGAGCAGCATTGAAATTTCGTGAACGATAAAAATACATTAAACATATACGGAGCTGCCATCTTTTGTTGGAGAAAGAATTAACCTTATTGATTGATTGTGATGTTTCTATGCTCCCAGTGGGCCATTGGTAAGGAAGGATTAGAAGTAAGGAGTAGGCATATCAGAAACACACACACGAAAGGAAGTAGATAGGGTTAATTGGAATCATCTTACAGATTTTTCCATTGATCTAGAAGTCATTATGTTGTTAAATCGTCTGGCAGAAGAATTGGTGCTTTAATGTGCTTTGTATGTCTCCTACGTAAAAGTAAGTTGTTTTATGGAATTTTTCATTATTGTGATTTGATGTAGGGTGACAGCCATAAGTTTCCGGCCACTTTAGGCAATTTTCGACTCCGATGACATGTAAATATACACTAAGGATACATAACCAAGAAAGGAATGAAGTTAATATACACATGTTAGGTTAAGTGATCTATTAATACAAAGAACAAACTCATGTCTGTAACTACTTTTAAAAAAAATCTGATCAGAAAGCAAAAGCCACTAGTTTTCGGCCACATTTTATTTTTCTACCGGTAAATAATATGCTAGTTCCACTATTCAGTCACATATATTAGTCTTGGTTAAAAGAATCTTCTAACGGATATAGAATGTGTGTTCACCAATTTACCTCTGAATCAATGAGTTAAAAAAAAATTGAAACAATCATTGAGAACATAGCTTGCATCTAATGTGTGTCAGTTGTCAAAAACCTTATTTATTTACGTTTAAATGTGTAGTGACTGGAAACTGGGGCATGGTCGGAAGGAAACTGGTGCAGTCACTCATTATATTTGTATCTTTGAATTTCGTTACTTGATTTGTGTAAGAACTACGTTGTGTCCTGTATCTGCTGTGTGTGTACAAGGATATGAGATGTGGCCATGTTGAATCCGAGGTATAATTAAATAGTAGCCATTTAATTGTTATAACTAAGTTATACGAGGGTCACTCAATAAGTAGAGGTAAACGACTATAGTGCGAAACGTATCTAAATGAGAAATGCGATTCAAATTACGGAAATACATGGAAAACAAATCTTTTAATTTCAAAATTGTACGTGTCAACCTTTTTGTTGAAGAATATTTTCAGCAATAAAAAGATTCAAACTGTATTTATACAGACAGCACACTTCATTCTGTTTTTTAATTAGGTGATATGACATATTTTCTTTAATACTGACTCTAGTTTCATTAGATATATTCCCATTTTATATATATGGTCGTGATGACTGACGCGTCAGGCTAGTGTCCGCTAGTTGTTGTGTTCAAATAGTGGCTGGAGCATCGATGTTAGTGGATTTTAATTCTCTGTTTTGGAAAAAGAGTTCCTCTTGTGGGTGAGTGAATGTTCGAAGGTCAGACTGGGATTGAAAGTAGGATAGCTTCTGCAGCGGAGTCTGGTGTACTTACCAGGTTTTAGGGGAGGAGCTTTCGAAGACCTTTCTTTAAAACAAGTTTATGACATAGATATGGTAATAAGCTTATATAAGTAATGGAAATATGATTACTTTATATTAACGACCCGCTTTACTACATTTGATCAAGTAATTGTTTTCTTACCCCCCGTAAGATCCGTGACTTTTCACAACAATTTACTCAAAGCGAAAAATATACCTATATTTGATTTAGTTAAGCAAAAATTTAGGAGAATGCACCAGTCTTTCCTCAAGGTAAAAGAATTTTCATTACAATAAATTACTACGAGTATCATTTGACATGTTAATAAAACATATGCATTTATTTTTATTTCAAAGCACATTGAAACAAAAGCTTGAAGCCTTTTCTATTCGGTTTGAGGAAACTTAAGGATCCCCTTAATTTATGTCCATTATTTTTCAAGTACCCTATTGTGAAGGTACAAAGTTTTAAGTACCTTTTCGGACATATTTGTGAACATACACAATTGTTAGTCAGAACCACGTAACGTAAAAGCTCGAACATATTCGGGATTTAAATATTTGGAAAAACTTAAAACCTGGAAAATACTCGGTCATCTTGTTAATTTCCTGTAATTACATTTAAACCTGGAATTCACTCACTCCGTGTAATTAGTTACATAGGTAGCCACAAGGGGCACAAGCAACTTCTCCTTTCAAAGAAAATTAAATGGGAGCGTAATAGAAGGTTGAACTGCTTTGTGGTGGGGTATATATCGAATGTTTTTGGCCATTGTTTCAGTAATGTTCATGCAAGTTTTCCCTGCTTTAAAAACTTTCATTTGAATAACATTAGCTGCAGTATACCTTAGAAAGTTCCTAAACATATTTATAAAAAAATGTCGTGAAATAAGTACCCGCTAAAATATTTTATATGTTGAGTTTTCATAGTAACGAATATATTTGGAGTTTCAATATTGGTAACTTGTTAAAATTGTATGGAATGGGCAGGCGCTACGATTATATTTTAAATTTTGCTTTCTGCATTCCTCTTTTTCTCTTCGGAACACATTTAGTGATATTTGGTCATAAAATACTTTCTTATAATATATTTCAGTGTTTGTTCTTACCTTTTGATAGAGAACGAATATATTCGGGGTCTTAATAGGGGTAAGTTTGGAACGACTTTCGTAAGTTAACTGGCAATAAAATTGGTAAGTTAACTTTTTTTTTTTATGTTGATGGTAGAGCATGGACTTGCGAGAGGATTTTTTAATTGTGGTAGAGCTTTGTTAATCGGAATGTGAGAGGATTTCAGGTAATGGAAAGTTAATTACGGTGGTCGTTACATGATTTGAGGTTGCAGGACATCTTCAGTACTACCAAGTCAGAGTAACAGAGTCGTGGAGACGAAGCTGATGACATAGCCGATGACAGTGAGATCGAGAGCTGATTGAAGCTTCCTTTTCATATTAACCCATCTACCGTTACATTTTTCTCGGCATTCTGTGCCATGTCCGTTGTATTTTTCTTACGCAAAAATCTTCTTTTCGGCATAACAGAAGGGAGAAACTGCGTCTCTGAAAGTTTATTTGTGGACAAGTACCATTCCTGATTATGTTTCTCAATCAAACCTTGTAACATCATGAGCCGACCGGGTAGCCGTGCGGGCTAAGGCGTTAGGCCAACGACTCGAAGGTTCCGGGTTCGAGTCCCGGCAGGGGCATAGGTGTCTTTTAACTAGAACGTGACGGATCATCGTGACGGGCCGAAGTCAATAATTACTACACTGGGCAAAATAAAAGTAAAGTTTACCAAAGTTTACGTGTAAAATCAGAAGGCTGGAAAACAGAAATCAGAAGGATTACGAGCTTGATTTCACTCCTAATTATGCATTGTTTATTTACGTTGCGAACTGGCTTGTTTCTTCACATATTAGATCTAACAAATCACCATAAAAAATTCTGAAGGAGTCCAGCGGCGTGAAAGACTCACCTATATTTACATGTAACTGTGCATTTTTAAGGACTGCAGGGTGGGTGAATTACGAATATCTAACCTTCACCATCGGCAGACTTGTTGGATATCAACTTCACTTTCACTGGAAGTTTCTAGGTCACTTTTACGAAAAGCGACATCGGATTCACTGTTCTAGGTCAGTTTCACGAAAAGCGACATCGGATTCACTGTTCTAGGTCACTTTCACGAAAAGCGACATCGGATTCACTGTTCTAGGTCAGTTTCATGAAAAGAGATATCGGATTCACTGTTCTAGGTCACTTTCACGAAAACAAACACTGGATTCACTGTTCTAGGTCAGTTTCACGAAAAGGGATATCGGATTCGGTGTTGTAGGCCACTTTCACGAAAAGAGACATCGGATTCGCTGTTGTAGGTCACTTTCACGAAAAGAGAAATCCGATTCACTGTTCTAGGACACTTTCACGAAAAGAGATATCGGATTCACTGTTCTAGGTCACTTTCACGAAAAGCGACATCGGATTCACTGTTCTAGGTCAGTTTCACGAAAAGGGACATGGGATTTACTGTCCAGACACGGTCACGACAAAGCCGAGTCGTTATCTCTCTCATCACAATCAGTAGCAAGACGCTTTCCTCTTGTAACTAATTGAGAAAAAAGCGAAAAACAGAGCTCGACAAGTGACTTTTTCACTCATTAAATGGCAGAATGGACTTAACAACAAATCCTGCCAACTAGCGGAATTTGGCAGAACTAAAAGCAAATGAGCGTGTTTCAGCGTCAAGAACGACACGAAAGTTGCAGGTATGCGTACTTTCGATCAAGATAATCTCGTATACGGATGATGGTTTCTGATGCATTGTTGTTGATCTTTGGCAGATGTCTTGTAAATTTCACCTTGGACATTTCAGTATTGTTTCTAAGTCGATGTTGCTATGCGTTTGGTTGGTCCCATATGTTGTCTTTTAATTACACCGCTGCTATGGTTGTCTATCAGATTTATTTAAAATAGAAGATTATATTTTATTACAAAATGTGTTACGTCATACTAGATACTTTTGTTACATTGATTGCCTACTCAGTTTAGAACACGTTTACCTCCGTACTTATTGAGTGACCCTCGTTTATTAACAAAACAAAGATTAATAAAAATCTTTTAATCACTGCCGATACTAGGAAGAGAAAAAGGTCAGTTTTTCTGTGCACGTCAATAGTTTCAATGTATCTCTCTCTGTCTTCTATCATCTAAACAATTGCTTCAGCTCACCACACGCAGTAGAACCACAATACTTTATGGCTAAGTAGTTTCGTAGGAAGTTAATAATGCACCAGTCTGTAAGTGTTATATGGAAAGTATAAATTGCACAATTTAGTTTAGACTTCTTTCTTAAAAGCGGAGGGTTTGTCGGAAGGAAAATACCCAGGCCCATCTTTTTTTTAAAAAAAAGAAAAAGAGAAAAAAATGTTCGTTTAAGATGAGTGATGTTTCAGTGTTCAAATGCTTGGTTTCGTCCAGGGGCTCGCTAAACTACAAGTACATACCATTGGGTTAGTGCGAATGAAATGACCGCTTTGAAGGCTGGTGGAAAATGCACCTTAGCAACACAATACAGGGATTGACTGACGTCACAAACACTCTATACGTCCAGCAAACAGACTGGAGTTCCCAAACAATCAGAAGGCAGTGTGTTGTTGAGCGGGGTCGTATGAAAGTCCACAATGGAGAACACACAAAACATTTACAGTGAGTTTGGGGCAGGAATGAACGCTCCATTCGCCGCTGGTTTGTCAAATTTCGTTCCGGTGACACAACATTGCGAAATGATCCCCGTGGGCACCGACCAACATCATGTTCGAATGAGCTGCTCAGGAATACCTTGGAAGCGGACTCTCAGAAGTGTTCGTGTCAGACGAGTTAGACATACACCATACCACTGTTAGTCGGCGGCTTCGTGCGATCGGTAAGATTAAAAAGTTAGGACTCGTGGGTGCTACATGAGTTAATACCGGCCACCAAGAATCACCGTCTTTGTGTGCAGTTTTCTGAGTGGAAGAAATTAGCGGGAAAGTTTCCTGCATCAGATTGTCATTTCAAATGAAAAATGGATCTACTATGATAATCGTAAACGGTCAGGACAATGATTGGATCGTGATTAACGTCCAGGACAGTGTGCTAAACCTCCGCTCCAGTCATGTTACTGGTTCATGGTGGAAATGATCCACCATGGCGTTTTTCAGTCGAGGTGAAACCATCACTCCAGATCGTTACAGAGCTGAACTCCATGACATGCACCGCAAACATCCAGCAATGATCAACAGACATGGTGTCCTCATGCTGCATGACAATGCCCGCTCACACGTCGCCCAAAGAACGGAGCAGACTCCTCACCCGCCGTATTCCCCCGATCTCTCTCCCACTGAATACCACCTCTGCCGGTGTTTCGATCACTTCTTCGCATCGCAGACTCCAGCCTTCTGTCGCCACGGAATCCAATCGTTGCCTGAGCGATGGCAGCAGTGTGTGGATGCAGACGGCGACTACTTCGATTAACCATGTAATATAGTTTTCACTTTTTAAGCCTTTGGACATGACACACCTGGGGTGGACATTTCATTCGCACCAACTCAATAGAAAAAAACACGTAAAAACACCAAAAATATTTTCGCGCACCAGTACGCACGCTTCATCAATTGGTTTAGAAGCTTAATTTTAGCGTTGGGCAGTACGTGTATCCTTGCGAACAATTAGTATCTTGCACGAAAGTGTGGTGGCTATCCTTGTCAGATGAGAATAGAGGATATGCCTGTTACTGTCCACTGGAATGCATCCGTCTCAGAATAGAAGAGGCTTCGATGTCTTTCAAAAGGGAAAAACCCTACAATTTGAGAGGCTTAATTATAGATGAACAGTTTGAAAGTTTGGTGTGAGACGTCCGCTATGACGTACAATCAAATTTCTCAGTTCAAATATGGCTTACGCCCGTCCCGATCTCGCTAAGGTCTCGGCATTTCAGCATTCGTTGGCAAATGAGAGTTTCCATAGCGATATTTTCGTAGTGGTAACACTGAGGTGGCTCTAATTTTTGCAATCCATTGTTGAGAAATAAACTTAAGCATTGATAATTATTTGCAAGGTCTCTTTACGTCTGGGGAATACCTAGCACCCGTTCGTGAAAAAGAAAAAAAGAAACTTAGAATGTGATTTCAGATTTTTCATGCGTATGTAATTTGTCCTGTGCAGAAGCCATAGCAGCAGAAATGCGGTACCATAAACGGAATCTCTGATACAATAAACAGCATTTGTCCAATGTTCCTATGGGATTTTATAAAAGTGGACATTGCCCGTCTGATAACAGGATCCGTGATTAGAGTGAACATCATCCACTCTATTTCATCATCTTCATCATTGTCCTGCCGAAAGAAGCGGGTCCTTCAAGTAAAACTAAACCCTCTCCGTTTATCCCGATCTTGCGTGTTCCTTTCTATTTGGGCATACGATTTATTTTCCTTAATATTGTCAAGAAGTGGCGGATAGAGCAATATCCATCAAATATGGTGGGTAACAGAGATATCCCAGGCCAAACCAAAACCAGTACTGCTGCTTTCCAGTTAATAGAGAGATCCCCAAAAGCTAAGGGAATCTCTGAAAAAAAAAAAATCGTAATGAAGGGAAGCAACTTCACCATTACCTCTTCGAGGCTGAAGATAAATGATATGAGCAAGGCGGTTTAGGGATGTGAAAGACAACGGGAAGCCCCCATGTTAGTTTTCCTTAGTTTCAAAACATAATGATTTGTTCAAAATCAAAATATTCCACAGTATTCAAAATTAAATTTTTTGCAAATGGGCCTTTTTTTTTTTGGCAAAACCTTCAGCTTGACTTATCTCTTATTATATAAATCACTCCATGTTCAGCTTTAGATCTTAAAGAGTTAGAACATGTTTAGTTCTTTTAGTTGTAAATATGCGCACATTAGCCCAATGGTTGTACGTACATGAAAACTATTATCAGATAAGTGTATATAATTTTTTTTCCCACAGTGTTTTGGGTATAGTTGAGAATAGGTTCGTTGTTCAATTGAGATTTCAATATACAGGGGTTGGACAAAAAATCTAAAACTGAAAAAGTGTGAAAATTTTGTGGTGTGGGGCCTCCTTTTGCGTCCAAAACAGCTTGGAACCGACGTGGACGTATACAGCTCCTGAATCGTGGTGTGTGGAATGTTGTACCATTCTTCCTCCAAAACATGCTCCAGTTCCTTAAGGGATGATGGTGGAGGGTAATGAGACCGAACACGCCTTTCTAACACAGACCACAATGGCTCAATGATGTTCAGATCTGGTGATTGTGGGACCCAGGGGAGGTGTGATAGCTCCTGGTCATGCTCCTCAAACCATGATTGCACCGTTTCTGCAGCGTGACAGGGTGCCAAATCATCTTGGTAGATGCCATCACCATCCGGGAACAATGTGTGGGCCATGGGTAGAACCTGGTCCCCCAAAATGGCCTCATACGCCTTAGCATTCATCATTCCATGCAGGGCTATGATGGGACCTGCAGAAAACCACGATATCACTGCCCATACTGTAACAGAATCACCCCCATGCTTTACAGTTGGGCGCAGACAGTCTGGATCATAGGCCTTCGACGGTGTTCTCCATACGTAAACACGACCGGTTGTTGGAAACAAGGTGTAGGTCGATTCATCGGAATACATTACGTGTTTCCACTGATCAAGCGTCCACTCCTTGTGGTCCTTGCACCACTGGATACGCTGCTTCGCATTTACTGCTGTGACCAGAGGTTTGGCGATCGCGGCCCTGCCATGAATTTTCATTTTATGAAGTTCCCGTCGCACTGTTTTTGATGAAACCGGGTTCTGTAGGCCGGAATTGAGTTCAGACGTAATTTTCATTGCAGTGGTCTGCTTTTTAGCTGCTACAATCCGTTTTAATGCCCTCCTGTCCCTATCGGACAGGATTGTCTTTCGACCACTGTTGTGCTTTGCAGACGTTGTTTGCCCATGCATTGTGTATGCCCTCGTGACATTGGACCCAGTGCCTGTCGATACCCCTACAATGGTCGCCACTGTTGTCACTGAAGCTCCAACCAGACGGGCACCAACGATCATGCCTCTTTGGAAGTCTGTCAGGTCGCCCATTTACCGCACCACTTGCACACCACGACACTCACAGGTGAACTGGGTACTGCTGAAGGAAGAGGAAGGTCCACATGACACATTGAAAACAAAACACGATCGGCAACCGCAACACGTGGCGGGCCACACTTACGTGTCCTGTATGACGTGTTTTTAGATTTTTTGTCCAACCCCTGTATGTCCGTGTAAAGTGTGTTAATTATTATTATTATTATATATTCACGTATTGGAGCTTTTGTTTAAGCATTGCTATTTTTGTATAAATAAATGAATTTGTCAAGATTTAATCTGTTATGCAGAATTGGAAAAAATTCCGTACATCATTCTCCAAAAATGGGGCATTTTGAGAAACTGCATAGTTTCTGATTAAAGATAAACCGGTTTTTTTGCTTTTATTTCTTTCTTAAAACGCTTCTTATGACTGGGCCAGTTTCGTATTTTAATAATATTTCTGTTATTTAGTCTCAAACATGTTGGACGTCAACACCATGGAATGAAACTCACCTTCATTTTTTCATGTTGTAGACATGTTTTTAGTATCTGTTTTTAGTTTTCCAGTTTTTTTTTTAAACTATTATCCTTTAGAATAATTTAGTTTGAAACACGAATCGTAATTATATCGAAAATAAAACTATTAGTATGAGAATTACATTTACTGAAACACTTGAAACCCGTTTTTTTTTAATAATCTTCATGGACTAACAAAAATGTTGTAATAAAAATGTGAAGCTGGCAACACTGCACAACATTTTTGCATGCTTTACACAGGACGCATCCAGCTTAATCTCGTTTCAGTGGAACTAGAAGGAAGATGCTTTTACAGTCGACGTATTGTGGAATAAAATGTTAAAACCAGGTGTGTGTCACTGATTCATCATCAACTCCATGGATCTCATAAGCATAGTATTTTATTTTAATTTCGGTTTCCTATAATCACGAGGAGAAGCCAAACACTGAACACTTCAATTATATTTCATTGTAGAATTCCATTCTCACTGTAAGGAACATGGCAAAAAAATAATTAAAAAAATACAAGGACAACTCCATGGAAATTACTCTGTTTTGTAAATGGAATAACTAACAGTATTGATCTCTGAGTTCCTTCAAAATGTACCCACAATGCCTCCAAGATTCCTACAAACTAACATCTTTACAATTTAATATAGTTGATTTTTTTTTTATTATCCGAAAACCCTATTTCTGGCGAATGACCAATGTCGTATAAACGAGGTGCTATCCAAATTTTTTGGGACTGGTGCTGCCATCTGGAAAGTAGGAGTAGTAGATCATTGCACCGCTAGGTGGCGAGAGCTGCATACCTGATGAGTCAGTGTGCAGAGTGGCATTCAGCTGGGAGGACGTGTTGCGTGTCCACAGTGATTTCCGTAATACTCTGTGTTTGGTGTGTGGCGAATTTACGATGGATCCGCGAACAGAACAGCGCGTGTGTATCAAATTCTGTGCGAATCTCGGAAAAAGTGCTACGGAGACCCTTGCAATGATTCAACAAGTGTTTTAGGGACAGAGCATGAGCCGTACGCGTGTGTTTGAGTGGCATGCTCGGTTCAGGGCCGGCCGTACAGACGTCGAAGATGATGCTCACACAGGAAGGCCCGTTAGCAGCACAACGCCAGACAATGTTGCCAAACTTCAACAATTGGTTCGTGCAGATCGACGTCGATCCATTCAAGACCTTGCGGATGAAGTGGGTATTGGTTATGGGACATGTCAACGAATGTTGACTGTTGAATTGGGCATGCATCGTGTCGCCGCAAAATTTGTGCCAAGGATCTTGACTGCCGATCAGAAGGCACAGCGTGTTGAAGTGTGCACGGACCTTCGTCAGACCGCATCTGATGAACCAACCTTCTTGTCACGGGTTATCACTGGCGACGAGAGCTGGATTTACGGTTATGACCCACAGACAAAGCAACAATCATCCCAGTGGAAGAGCCCGGGCTCTCCAAGACCCAAAAAAGCGAGACAGGTGAAGAGCATGATCATCGTTTTCTTTGATACCAAGGGAATTGTGCACACAGAATTCGTCCCACCCAACCAAACAGTGAATTCTGTGTACTACTGTGACGTTTTGCGACGGCTCCGTGAAAACGTGCGGCGACGACGGCCCGAACTTTGGCGTCAAGGGAACTGGCTGCTGTATCACGACAACGCGCCCTGTCACACGTCCTTGCTCACCAGGACCTTTTTGGCACAAAACAACATGGCGGTTGTACCCCACCCACCGTACTCGCCAGATTTGGCACCTTGCGACTTCGCGCTATTCCCAAAACTGAAACTCAAGTTGAAAGGCCGTCGGTTCGACACTCTAGAGAGGATTCAAGAAGCATCGCTGGCGGTGATAAACACCCTCAAAGAACAGGACTTCCAGAAAGTGTTTGACCAGTGGCAGAAGCGCTGGGACCGGTGTGTACGTGCGGATGGGAACTACTTCGAGGGTGATGGTGACCATTAGTCCAAAGGTAAGGTTTACAACTGATGGCAGCACCAGTCCCGAAAATTTTGGATAGCACCTCGTAGATCAGAAGTATGTACGAGGTTCAGTTTATTTATTTTTCTGATAAAGTTGGTTAACTTCTGATAAGGAGGGCCCGGTAAAAATATGTACGAGGGTTATTTACAAATGATTTACACACTCACTGTGTTGTGGATTTTCTAGGCTCCCAGGTTAGGTTTCAGCCCTTTCCACTTATTGTCCCTCAAGAGTTATGCATCGTTGACACCTCTCCGGTAGCTTTTTTGTATGGCCACACGGAACTATTCTCTTACGGTGTCACGTATCCGGTCTTTGAAAACTACTTGCAGGGTGTCATTGTCCGGATATCTGACACAACGTAGAGACTTCTTTCTTTCATTAAAGAGGGCGTAGTCGCAAGATGTCAGGTCTGATGAGTACGGCGGGTGTGGCAACACAGTGAACCTCAGCTCCTCCTGAGTACGGTGGCTGGTATGCGGACGAGCATTGTCATGAAGCAACAAGATGTTCTTGGCCCACTTCCCCTTGCTATACTGCTGTACGTGGCGAAGAACAACTTTTGTAGAGAAGCACAATTCATATCGGTATTGAGGGTTGTGTTCGGCGGGAACCAATCCATCATCAGGATACCATTTTCGTCGTAGAAGACAGTTGCCATTTGCTTGCAACCGGATGCAGTGGCCCCATACACGGCGTTCAATCTGCTGCAAATGTTTGCGAGCCTGTTGCTTTCCTTCCACAAGAACCAACCACCGACTTCAGCACGTAATATTCTCCCTCCATGATCTGTCATTCACGATATACAATTTGACCGACAGATGGCGCACTACTCACATTACTCTCCTTACATTTACCAGACTGTCGCATCACTATCCACTCTTTCAGACCACTGTATTGTCACCGGCTTGTCCGTCCAAGGCTCTGCTATCAGACCCAATCTAAACATTTGTAAATTACCTCGTATATATTCGTTTGTGTTAAAATTTTTAGCCCGAGTTAGTAGGTTTCGTGCTAAGCAGTGCGTAAAACGATGTACAGTATTAGACATGTAAGGATTATGGGTACATATATGTGCATATTTTGTACATATTTAACATAAATTTTAAATATATACAGTACCATAACAGTTGTTCGTGCATTTTCCTCGTTAATTGTGTAAAGGGCTGTAGAAAAATTACGGGAAGTTGAAGGAGTTTTAAATATAAAGGGTCATATAAAAAGTCTCCGCGGTTTTATGGTACATTTTTGAACAAAAAATTTCTTTATTGAAAATCAATTTTAATCAAGTACATATTGACCATTATTATCTATGACCTTTTACCATTTTTCGGGTAGCTTCATAATTCCATCGGTGTAGAACTTCTTTGGTTTTTCGTCGAAAAACTTGGCCAAGTGATTTTCAGCGGTGCTTCGGTCGGCCAATTTTTTTTACCATGAAGAGAGTTTTGCAGACCGAAACAAATGGTAGTCAGACGGTGTAAGGTCCGGGCTATACGGTGGATGCATCAAAACTTCCCAACCAAGTTCCGTCAATTTGTTCCGAGTTATGAAAGATGTGTGTGGCCTCGCATTGTCATGATGGAACACAACTCCCTTTCTGTTGGCCAATTCTGGTCGCTTTTTCTGGATTGCTTCGTTCAAACGGTCGAGTTGTGCACAGTA
>JAGDQP010024762.1:0-12829 GCA_022664845.1 Lepisma saccharinum
TTGTGACGTCACTGCGGCCATACGACGTCACTACCAGCTTGTGTCCCAGTGTATTTCAGACTTCCTACAAGTGTATTTTTATCCTAAAAAATTTCCCGCTTGTAGCCAGTCATGAAATATTTTGGCACTATTCTACTGCACTACTGGGGACACCAGCCTCACCGATAAGCCACGAGAAGGGTAGCTGGACAACGATGCCTTGCGAGCAGCGGTGGAGGAAAATCCAATGCAAACTGCTGAACTGAGGACCGTTCATCGTCATCTGCACTGCAGGACCTTGAGTACGTCAAAACTCGGAAAATGGGTACCCTAACCGTTAACGCATCGACAGAAGCAGCAGCGAGTTGACATCTGCAGTTCCCTGCTCACATGTCACGGACGTGATTTCTGGACAGAATGGTGACAGGGGATGAAAAGTGGGTCCTCTACCATAACATTACACGCAAACGGCAGTGTGTACCTAAACGGGAAGCCGCAGGAACTGTGCCAAAACAGGATTTCCATCCCTGCAAAGTTATGTTGAGTTTTGATGGGATATCCGTGAGTTAATCCATTTTGAGCTCTTACCACATCAATGCAGCTTGAACGCCTTACGGACTGCATTGTTGGAGAAACGCCTTGCTCTGGTTAATTGCAAAGGTGTGCTCATCCACGGTGATAACGCACGCCCACACACGGCAAGAAGGACCTGTGCTATGATGGAGGAATAAGGCTTGGAGAAACTCCCCCATCCGGCGTTTTCACTAGATTTTGCACCAACAGACTACTGTCTTTTCCGCAGCCCACCTTTCCCCGAAAACACTGCAAAATGATGATGATGTGCGCCGAACAATGACCCAGAATCATTTTGCCTCCAAAAATCTGTGACTTCTTTCAGAGGGGGATTCAACAACTGTCTGACAGGTGGCAGAGTGTTGTGGAGTCCGGTGGAGACTATTTTCCTGACTAACGGTAGTGTTCCACGTAAGTTAACGTACTTTTCCTCACGGTTCAAAAATACAACATTACTTATGGGAAAAGCCGATATTAAACTGGCACCCGATCATACCTGGCGCTATATAAAATGAGTAGGTTATGATACTTACTAGTAACCGCAAGCTCCTCACTTAGGGTCAGTTCTACAATCGACCGCTAAACTTTTAGTGAGCGCTAAGTTGAGGCCAACTCTCATTTTGACCACGTCAAAATCAGACTTGGCCTCAACTTAGCGCTGACTAGAAGTTTAGCAGTCGATTGTAGAACTGACTCTTACTCATTATCCTCCGTGTGGTAGTTAATCTTTCTCTTTCACCTTCCTGAACTTCCTGCTACAGTCTCACGGTGACCTCACTTTTCACCGTTGCGTTTCACAGAAAATAAAGCTAAAACTGAAGGCTATCTGACGTCATACAGTCGGCTTACAAGTAAATTGAATTGAATTTTATTGATGGCCTTTAGACGGCTTACAAGTGAACACATTATTCTTTTCCTTTTTTAAAATAAATGCGATTTTAAGTTAACGTAGTTTTCTAGCTTCAATATTCTTTTGACTGAGATTAGTGTTGATCGTAAATAAATATTATGTTTATTAACGATTCGGAAAATACAATAAATCTTTTTTTTTTCTAAACGACATCATCAAAAATAATTTTGTTTATTTGATAGATAAAAATAAAATAAAATAAAATAAAAGGCATAGAAATATAATCCTGACATTTGTTTTCCCAGTAATTCGTTCGAATTACAAAATTACAATTTAGTTTTCTCAACTAACACGTTAACAGTCTAAAAAAAAATCATCAAGTGACTTGGATGTTGGGACTGTTGAGAAAATAAAACGGGCAATCCCTCTCTGAATGGTGACGCTGATCTATTGCTTCAGAAAAAAAAAAAAAAAAAGATTGATCTTGGGTCCTTTGATTCATCGAAAATCCTGGATGTTATCAATTGTCAGATATATCCCTGCAGGCTGAGCAACCCACACCGCAATGCTGTTTGCCGGGTTGACTACCTTCAAGTGGGAAAATATGAAAATCCTTCAATTCATTACCAACGGCTATCCTAGATTTTCGGTTCGATACCCCGCACAGGTAAGGGGGCGAAAAACCTCTGGACCCTGCACCAAAAGGCGGCCAAATCAATATTCATATATTCTTATACATGGAGGTCTAACAAAGCTAATAGGCCACGAAACGGACGAACTGTTAAATATTTCATCTATGATAAGTAGATTATTTCATGGATTAAGTTAATTGGTCTTGTGTAACTGGTCCTCAGAGTTTAACTATTACAGTCTCTTCATTATTTTGCCAGATTTCTTTTCAGAGCAGAATAGTATAGTTTTTTTTTTTTTTTAAAAAAAGAATAGGAAATACCTTTTATGTTTGATCATTAAAAAAAAAACATTGTTGAAACAAGGAACTTTTTTTTTTAATTTTTAATTTTAAAGGCCAACTTCACAGGTGGCTAGTAGGTTAGCCAAGATAACAGGATCAGAAATAAACTACGTATTTCTGAAAAGCTGAACAACTTAGAAGTCGCAGAGCAGCAAATCAAGAGAAAATAAGTAGAGGGCGTAACCGGATCCTAAAAGAACCAGTTCTGAGGGAACCGTGTAACCGGTTCCTTGATCCGGATAGTCGGTTCCACTCCTTCTCATTTAAATAACATTTTTCTTTTCTTGAAAAAAAAATCCTCTTATTTATTCATGAAAAGGAATACTGGAACTTCATAATAAACGTTGAAAAGAAAAAAAAATCAAGTAAAAAAAAATAACGTGAAGTTAAAATCGGTCAACAGTTGCGTACATTGTAAAAAAAAAAAAAAGGAAAAGAAAAATTAGACAACTAGAGTGAGGGGATTTTGCGTCAGTCGACCCTTGTACTTTTTTCGTTAGAAGAGGGTATTATGTGACGTACATGGTGAAGTAGTGTGCTCAGATGTTTATTTGTTCTGGCAAACTGATTTCTTGGTTGTCGTCACCCACTTAAAAGTCATGTTGTGTATGGAATCCTTCACTTGTGGAGGCCATGATCGCATTTTTGTAATTAGAAGCTTACTATGTACTTGGTTCTTTTAACAATTGCTATCACGAATAATTTATAATAATAATAATAACTGTATGTATAAATAAGTGCATTTTGCTAGCCTACGAAAGAACTAAAAAAAAACGTTGGCAAGAGCAGGGATAGAAGTTGGTTCATCTCGGCATTAGACTATTGCTTTCAACTGAGCAACATAGCGAATTCGTCACTCTTCTCGCTATATACAGGGTGTTTCCAAACTCTTGTTCATAAATAGAATTGCACATTCTAGACCTCAAATCCGGATCAAAAAGACCTGGTAAATATAGCCCGAAAATGAATCGTGTTTCCAACTTCGATTCTGAGAAAATTATTATTATTATTTTATTTTTCGATAAAACCAAAACTAATACAGTAAAAGCTAAAATCTGTTTGGTAGACGTGTACTTTCGTCAATAGAGTTTCCGTTATTCAAACCATCGCCATATTTCATCTCGTGTAAATTCCACATTTTCCAATACTTCCTTCTGCACTTCACATAATTTCATTTACCATCGCGAACAGTCATAAATGATTATTATTTGCGTTCCAATAGTCATGATCTTATTTTGTACGTCAAATTTCCCTGAAGAATTTCACTCACTGACAGCAGCACATTTTACACCCCTGACGAAAACACATTACTTGCTACGTTGTCATTAGGTATAATTTATGCCTTATCTCACGTAGTGACGTATTTTCAAAATACAGATTTTAAAGTTACGCCACCAACAAGAAGGACATGGTCAGAAGTTTATATTGTCAAGAAGCAGCGTGAACTGTAAATACACAGTTCTTAGACGTAAAAACTGTAACATGAATTGCTAAATTGCTCCGAGTTTTACCAATATGCTATAATTAAGAAAGATCATCTTTTCACACAAGAAATACGTCTAAAAGTTGTCAATGTAACTCACTACTGCTGTGAGTGGATTTCGACGATTATCGAAGACAAAAGTTTTTACTTTTAGACTCGTAAGCTTCTGTAGAATACGTTTATTGAGTTCCCAGTAAAATGTCTGGTGTGTATCAACACATATTTCCTCGAGTACAAATTTGTCTATATGCAAGGTAACCAACCAACTTAGCTTATTCATCAGGAAATTGCTTTCTTTCTTAAAATGGCCGCTTGGGGCACATTAGTACAGCATCGAAGAGGAATCATTCTGAATAGAAAGTGTGTGTTTTGACTTAACGGGCGTGTCGTGAAGAACTACTCCATAAAGAACACTGACAAGCAACCGCCGGGAAGTTGACGCTTTAGCGTTGTGGCTACCGTATCGGATATATAATCCGGTGACCCGTGTTCGGTTCCAGGCGGGGAGATTTTATTTCTTCAGAAAAATAACCTTTTCCTTTTTTTGTATATATATATATATATAATTATACATATATGCATTTTCATTTATATATATAAAGTTCACTAACCATTGGTTAGATTACGTTAGAAAAGTCAGGTTAAATGTTTTTTCTTTGTTATTTATACGCGATCCACTCTAGTTTACGGCAACGGTAACAGGTACAATATTCTGAGGCTAATACTTTCTGCCCTGAACGAGTAATCATCGAATGGGCACATTGATTATGTACGAATTTTCCTCCTTTTGATGTTGTTTTAATCTGCCCCTACTCAGTACGATTATTTTCTTTCGTGTGTATCATAATTTAATTTGATAAATTCAAAAGGTTGTTTCAAAAAAAGATTTTTTTTCTTCAATTTACAGGTTTAACTGACATTTTTCATAAACCTGCGTCCGCGTGTTAGTAATAGAGCAAACCAAAAGCATAATAACACTTAACACATTTGGATTTTACCTTTAACATACCTTAGGGTATCTGAGGATATAGAAATCATTAATTTTGAAAGCATAATCAAGCATAATTTCAAAAATTAAAGCATAATAATTTTAAATTTAATTTTTACTAACACTAATATACAACTTGCAACTGTTAAAACAAACTTAATTTGTTTGTAGGTAGCCCATAGGTAATAAAAGAGGTAGCCTGCGAAATAAATTGACGGTCGAGTTGTAGAGTGGTTGTAGTGTGATGTATCTTTTTACATCAGTAACATTTTAAAAATGTTTAGCAATTGTTCAGAAAAGAAGTTTGATAAATGTTTTCATTTACGTATTCTTGAGAATATCTACACGTCAATTAAGATGACGAGTTTTAATATAACCTGTACTAATCTGCCCCTGCACGAGGCACATTGGTATTATCTGGAAACCTTCTTTAGAAATGAAATTACTGAAGTTAGGCAAAGGCTGAGAAAATAGCTTTGTACTATAGGGAAAGAATCATACTTTAAATTGAATACGAAAAGATGTTGGAGCAACTGATAACACGCCTTAAAATATTCATTTTGTAAAAAAATCGTACCAATGTGCCCCCTCCCCCATACATTTAATAAAATTAAAATAATTTGAATTTTATTTGCGGCCTCGAGGTATCTAAGGCTCAGGGCGGGATATGAGAGGGGAAAGGATTCAGAAAAGTGTCGGCCAGGGCCTATGTTGAGGGTGCTATCCCGGCATTTGCCTGGTATGACAGGAAAACAGCTGAAAAAAACCTCAGTCGGAAAGGTCGGCCACTAGGATCGAATCCACGGCCTCCCGAATGTTACACCAACGCTCTACCACTAAGCTACGGTGACTCAGTGTAAAATTAAAATGTAAAGAACAAAAGGTACGTACAATTACTTAAACAAGAAATGTCAGAATATCGTTATACGTCGATTTAATAGATTTTGTATTTCATTTTTAGTGTGAAAGTTGACGATTTGGCTATTTTATCAAAATTGCATCTTTTAATGTGTGAAATATCTGAAATGATTCTTTTCGTTTTAGGTATCTTAATTGACTTGCTCAAGGTGATGGTAACCTTTGAGATACCCAAGTTTTTTTTTTTTTCTGCTGCAACGAAAGGAGCACTGGCAGTGGAAGCATCTGATGGAAAGGTGAATGAAAAGAAATTCTGCCAAATCATTCTTCTGGCCTCCAACTTGGAAAGATGCCTCTCGCTAAATCAACACTGTGATTCAGATATAGTCTCACAATACAACAACGAAGGTTGAAGAATAGTGATGAGGAGAAAAGGGGAGAGAGATGTAAGACCAACAAAAAGTATAGAAATCTCTTATTTCTCTTTCTCTCGCACTCCTTATCGGGTACAAAAGCAGGTGTACAGGTATGATAGTGTCACATTAAATTCAGAAGATCAGTTCCCATATTACCTACCACCTGTTCCAACGCAAAGACAGGTGGTTTGGATAACTTTTAGTGTCGTAGAAAGACAATCCTGGTGCTTTCTTCGAGGAGCTAAGTAAATATTTTCATTGCTCGGTTTATTTCTTATCTGAACACTTCCCCAAAAAATTAAGCGTGGCTGACACGTGGGGTTGTGAAAAAGAGTACGAGGGGGAGACAAAATATCTCTCCACAAAAGCTCTTGAACAAAAGGTGGTGGGGAAGTAGTATGTCGCGCGTGTCACACACGTGTCTATCACATATTCCTATTTATCCCCACAACGACGTGTAGTTGGGGAAACAATTTATTTTCTCCATCTGTGAATAGAATACACAACTTTCGTCCTGTTATCTACATACTTATCAATCGTACGGTTCAATTCCATCTACTCACTGCCAGGATTCATAATCGGAAGACATATTAGAAGACTAGAAAACACTCAAGTCACAAATAAATGCCATAGCACACGATTTGTTGAAGATTTTTCCTCGTAACCAGTGTAAGTATTAGTGATGGAAATTCAATTATGGGTTTTTTGAATCGTTTAATTTGTGAAGGCCAAAAATTATTTGTCTTCTGGTCAGCGGTGTAGCCAGACAAATTGTCGCGGAGGGGCATCAACTTTTCTTATGAGGGGGACACACACCTACAAATACCAAAGAGTATCATATACTTCGTGTTTAACAAAATTTTGAAAAAGAGCTATACAAAACCAAAATAAAAACTTGGGAAAAGTTCGTTAATGAAAATATTGCCAGCAACTTATGGGGAATCCCCATATAAAATAGTTATGTACAAAATAAAAACCAGGGGCCCATTAAACAGCCTGATCACAGACGAGGGAGGTTACACCGCGAGTTGGAGGGAGACCGTAGAACTATTATTCAAAAAATTATTTCCGGACGACAATAACAATGAAGATAATGAAGAAAATACAAGAATAAGATTTGAAATGAAAATACCCCCAAATAGCGAAGAAGATGATAGTGAAATTTTAACAACAAATGATGAAGTCAAGGTAGCAATTAAGAGCTTAAAGTCTGGGAGGGCCCCAGGTCCTGATGGAGTTGTAAACGAAATCTTTAAAACAAATACCGACATTTGGACACCATATCTTGCTAGACTCTTCAACGAATGCATTAAACAAAATAAATTTCCAGACACATGGCAAAAAGCAGACTTAATAATTTTGTTAAAGGGAGAAGATAAAGACAAATCAAAGCCAAGATCCTATAGACCAATATGCTTACTCAACGTAATAAGTAAACTATTTGAAAAAAATCATAGCAAATAAAATATCTAAACAAAAGAACAGACATTCAAAATTGTAATCTACAGTATGGTTTTAGAAAAGGAAAGTCCACAGAGGATGCAATAAATGAATTGGTCAAGACAATTAAACAATTAGGCAATGATGATAGTAAATATACAGTAAGCATATTTTTCGATATTATGGGAGCCTTTGACAACTTGTGGTGGCCCTCCCTACTGAGAGAGCTTAAAAATATAAACTTACATCCTTCTATATGGAAACTAATTGTAAACTACTTTGAAAACAGAATTATTAAAGTCGACACGGCGGATGGCGTCGTGACCAAGAAACCAACCAGAGGCTGCCCACAGGGATCTGTCCTGGGACCTATATTTTGGGATCTGGTCTTTCAGCCATGTCTGGAAAAACTAAACAACATGCAACAGGTGGAGCGTGTGGTGGCTTACGAGGATGACCTAGCGGTGGTTCTGAAAGCCAACAGCAGAAGAGAAGATAAAGCCAACGAAATAATAAGAGAGATAACGTCGTGGTGCAAAAACAATAAACTAACTATTTCGGCAGAGAAAACTAAGTACGTAATCTTTAAAGGAAAATTAAATTATAACAGAGGTGCAATAATCAAAATTAATAATAGTACCATTAAAAGAGGAAAAGAACTAAGATACTTGGGTGTCATCCTAGACGAGAAACTAAATTTCAGATCGCACGTACAAGTGAAAAACAAGGCGACCAAACTCACACATAAAATTATAAATCTGGCAACTCAAGAATATAGGATACCCCTAAAAGTGTTAAAAATTTACCACGACGTCATAATTAGATCTGTTGTTGGTTGCGCAGCAAGTGTATGGAGCCACCGCATGGACGATGTCCGACAAGCACAGGAAATTAATAGAGCTCAAAGACAAATAATGCTCCGACTTACTGGAGCATACCGTACCACGCCGGTGGAGGCTCTCCAAGTGGCAACAGTGATTATGCCGCTACACCTCCAGGTGAAGAAGTTTGGGGCTACGTACTGGTTGAAGAAAGGAAACGGAGAAAAAGTCACTGAAATCCTCCACAACGAAGCCAACAACAAACAAGAGATAGCAACAATCCTAACCGGTGCGTGGCAGAACTTCTGGAATGAATCAACCAAGGCCAGAAGATTGTACGCATTATTACCGGACGTGGCTGAGAGGCTGGAAATGAGTATCGAGATAGACAGTGGACTTATGCACTTTTTAACTGGTCACGGCCCCTATAGACAAAAGCTAAGAGAACTCAATTTGGTAGAAGATAACCTGTGTCATGCCTGCGGGGTTGTTGCGACGCCGGACCACGTAGTGCTCAGATGTAGAGAGACAGATAACTTGATAACAGAACAGAAAACCCTCCTGGGGGATACACCAATCGCTGAGGTTCTGAGAAATCCAGAACTGGCGGTGATCCTCCGGGAGGCAGCGAATAAAGTCTCGGAATATCACAAAAGAAAATTTTTGGAGGGTAGACGGCGTCCCGCGGCATGAAGTGGGGAGTGAGAAATTACTGAAAAAGTGCTTCGAACCGCGAACGTGGACGCGACGAGGTGCTATATGAGTGATAAAAAAAATGGACTAGAAATTATTATCCATGAACTGGACTATAAAAGGATATATGACGTTGCTGGAACTCCAGCAGCAGGAGTGCCTCACGAGGAAAGCCTGGTGAGAGACACTCATGTGTGGAAGTGATATGTGTGTATGGTGGCGGGATAAGTGTAAATGTGTACTAAGTTTAATATCAATAGCAACAGCAAATAAGGGTTGAGATTGCGGAATCCGTGAACAAAACCATATAAATGAATACATAACCGCGAGTGAATGTGTGTGTGAAAGTGAAAATGTTAAAAGCATGCGATCGGGGCGGAAGAGGAAGAAGAAATGGATCATTACACAAACTTTGTAGATTGAACAACTATTCTACGGCTGCAGTGACCTCAGAATTCTCTCCAATCCTCGGACCCTCCCCAATCAAAGTATGGATGAGAAGAATGAAAGAAGATGACTCCTGCAACGAGGGAAATGACTACTAAGAAGGAAGATGTACGACCAACAGACAGCATCAATAACTAATATCTTATCTCGTTGCAGGACGCAGAAAAGAAGAAGATGACAGTCTTCAAGTCGTGTGTTGTCATGTGTTGTCCTGTATCGTCTTGTCTAATGTGTGTTATATGTTTAAATGTATGTATGTTCTTTATTTTAATAAAATTAGTATTTAGTAGATAGGGAATCCCCCCCAAGGAAGTTCCAAAAGATCTGGAACAAAGGCCAGGAGAACATTCTGGATGCCTGGCCAAGAGTCCGTTCCGCAACCCCAGAGGTCTCTGACCGATGGAACACAGGGGCTTCTTGGAGTGCCGGAATTCCGGCAATCCAAGAATCTCTAGGGACATGCCTGCCCCAAGGCAAGGAGCTCAAAAATGAGCGTGATGTACGACCTTGAAAGTACACAACTTGGCTTGTGTAAAGGATACAAAGAGGCAGGGGTGGTATGCGGGTCCCCCTAAATAATAATAATAAAAAAAACTTCGTGTTTATTTTGAAATATTTCAACGTATATTAAACCAAGGTTTAGTGCATAGTGCATCTGAAATCGTCTAGCTTGGCTGCTCGACCCCTTTCAATAATAATAATAATAATAATAATAATCACAATGATAATTATTATTATATCCCTTACATAAGAATAGTTCAAAACGGATGTTATTTTAAAATTACCAATCGATTGATTAATGGCGACCACTTTTGTATTGAGGTGTATACAAAAATTTGTGTTAGCAGATTTTTACGGAAAATGTAATACTGATTTATCATAGGATATTCAAACAAAAAAACATGTTACCAACTGAACACTGGATAAGCTTTCTCTTACAAGGATATTTATGGATCTGCTTTACGAATTCACATTTTTGTTGGGCACTTTGATGGTAATATAACATTTACCAAAGCACGCACGAGCATTATTCACTCCACTCACATCCCAATTTGCAAATTTGCAACAATTTTCAAATTCAAATATCAAAGTTGAAATTTCTACCTTAGCTTCTCCTGACATAAGTGGTTCATGTGTAAAAATATAGGACTTACATCTGGTCTTCCACAAGAGATAAGAATCGCCAGTATTCATACCATAGCAAGCACGAGCATCATTCACTCCCAATTTGCACCAAATTTGTAGCTACCTTCAAATACAAATATCGAAGTTCACATTTTTACTGTAGTTTCTATTAACATAAATGGATAACGTGTGAAGAAATTAGATTTTTATATTTTGCTCCACCAGAGATATTGGGCCTTCAATACGTATAAAATACGAATAGTTGGATTTTCGAAAATTCGTTAAAAAAATATTAACCTTCAACATACTTTAATATGTTAATAGTGCACAAAAATCAACTTTAATATTCAACCTCTTTCGGGCGGAAAAAGCGCATTGAAAACCGAAATTGTTTCTATTTCAACTACCACATTTGGATGCCATTTTGACCAGTTCCAATTACTTTCTAGGTTTTTCATACAGGGGACTAAACTTACCAACCGGATTTTAAAGGAAATAATCATTTTCGTTTGAATATCCAGATAAGCGAGTCCGCATATACTATATTTTCCGTAAATTTCTGCTAGCACAAATTTTGGCACGCACCGCAATGCAAAAGTGGCTGCTATTAATTAATAGTTTGATATAAAAATAAAATAACATTCAATTTAAACTATTCTTATATAAGGGATATAAATATCTTTTTTAAAAAAATGAAAGGACTTGAGCAGCCAAGCTAGCCGATTTCACGTGGACTGACCCACATGTATCGTGTACGAAGTGCCTGAAACTTAATATATCTAGTGTATTTTCCCAATTTTTTTCATTTGGGGGGCACTGTCCCCCTATTCCCGCCCGTGTTTACACTCCTGCTTCTGGTAAGAAATTGTAGTAAACTGTTTTAACATGCTAATGTAAGCTCCTATATTATTATTACTAACCCTTCCAAATATAGAGGGTATACAATAAGGAATTAAAAACTTACCTTATAATCTTATTGTTCTGGTAAAGGGGAGGGGTTCACACATGAAAGTACCGGGTTATTTACACGATACAAGAGTTAACGTGATTACACTCACGATACAGTAAGTTAAGAAATCTAATATCATTACAAAGAACATTAGGACAAGGTTCCTTTTTGCTTTCTACGCAGGGGCAGATTGGTAACCAAAGGGTTCATTCACCCACTAGTAACCAAACGTCCCTCGGTAATGGGCGTTGTGGCGCACGAATCCCCCAAAACACATTCCAAGGTCCTTCAATATCTTTAACAGTATTCGATTTGAAACGAGGGGATGGTTAGTATTTGACCCTTTCTGCGAAAACCTTTCCTAGCACTTATTTACCCCCTAAATATCCCCCAAGAATATGAACGGATATAAAATACGGTTTTTTACGTTCTGAGAAAAATTTCCTCCTCTCTGGAAATTGTACACACCGGGCACTGCCCTTCATAGTAGTGGCCCCAAAAAAGAATTTGCAAGGACCTTTAGGATACTGATCTGGTCTCAAAATAGAAAGTATTAAATAAATATAATATCTTTAAATCGTATTAAAACAATGTGCACTTACCATTCAACCTTACATGGGACCTTCTTGCGATTTCTGAGGGCTGCTGAGATTATGACTTCAGTACTACCTCTATGTTGGTCATAACAAGCCTTGTGTGTCAAAGTTCCTAATGAAGACCGGCAAGACTGAACGCTACCAGTAGTAGTAAAAGTGGATCAAGTGGACTTTTTTTATTGAGTAATATTAAGCTTCAAGACAAAAGGACCCTCGGGGACCCACCCGGAAATTCCCGGCCGGGCCTGTCCTTCCCAGTTTTTACCTAAGACACCACTCATCAATCAATTCTTTCAATCTAATACAGCACTCAATAATCAACCCTATCTACCTGATACAGCACTCATCAATCCTATCTACCTGATACAGCACTCATCAATCCTATCTACCTGATACAGCACTCATCAATCCTATCTACCTGATACAGCACTCATTAATCCTATCTACCTGATACAGCACTCATTAATCCTATCTACCTGATACAGCACTCATTAATCCTATCACTCATCAATCCTTTCCACCTGAAACAGCATTCATCAATCCTTTCCACCTGAAACAGCATTCATCAATCCTTTCCACCTGAAACAGCATTCATCAATCCTTTCCACTTGAAACAGCACTCATCAATCCTTTCCACC